>JAGFPH010002602.1:0-14553 GCA_018207615.1 Philaenus spumarius | reverse complement strand
ATAATTTAAATTATCAAATAATAAAATACAAAAACCAGTGATTATTATAATAGGCCTATTCAACGTGTACGCATAGCATTATACTACCGAAATATTAAATAACCTACAAATAAAACCAAAATCTATTATAAATATTGTTTCTCACAATATAATTAAACTAAAAAATAATAAATTATTTATTATTATGATAAATAAATTAAATTTAGTTAAAATTTACTATTTAAATGAGACGTACTATTTTTTAACGTAGTTATTTTTTTAAACAGATTTGGATTCCTGATAAAATTTACTATAAATTATAAATTGTTTATAATTATACACAAATATAGTTTAAACACTTATAATAACCTATATGTTGACTAAAATAATCGTTTTTATTTAACCAATTTTTCAACATTCTTTATTTAGGCCTATGAACCGATTTTTACTTCAAATTTTATACAGATGTTCCATATATGTATATTAAAATGACGTATTCTATTTTCATAAAGATCGGATAGTAAATATTGGATTTATAAGCATATGAACATCTAAGACATCTAGCGGTAAATCGAAAAATGTTTTTTTCATTTTTCATTCTCTATAGAAAGTGAAATTTTAAGTATATATATATATATAAATATCATGTCTTATTCATAATTTAATTCTGAATCCAAATTCGTTTTAAAATTTAAAATCGGTTAAGTACTTTTTGAGCTATAAACGATCTACCGAAACCTTGTAGTTTTTTTTTTAATCAGATTAATCAAATTAATTAATCAAATTTAACCGATTTAAAATTTTAAATCGAATTTAGATTCAGAACGAAATTTTGAATAAGACATGATATGTTTATATATATATAGGCCTATACTTAAAATTACACTTGTCTATATAGCGAATCAAAAATGAAAAAATTTCCGATTTACCGCTAAATAGTGATAGTTGTTCATATAAGCTTATAAATCCAGTTTTTATTATTAGATCTTTTTATGAAAATTTAATAGGCCTACGCCTTTTTAAAATACATGTGGAACATCTGTATAAAATTTGAAACAAATCGGTGCATAAATATAGGATTTCGTAAGAAAAATGTATCGAACAGTTAAAAATTTGCTATAGCGTTGTAGAAAATCGTTTATATCTCAAGATTGGATTATCAGTTGAGTTATTTTTTAAAACAGATTCGGATTCCTGATAAAATTTACTATAAATCATCAAATTTTAATAATTAATAATTATACTGTACCTACCTATTCGTTTAATTTTGGAAACATTTGTACATCTTCATATAACATTCAGATTATTAATTTCATCACTATAATCTTATCTTCTAAAGCGAGAGATAATTGTTTGTCTGCTAAATGGATCTGGAATCTCCGTCTAAGGATTTTTTATTTTTTTATTTTATATTAGGCTTTTGGCCACGAGAAATCGATTGGAAATGGTCACCAGTCTGGGAAAATTCGTTTTCTACGTCTTTTTATTAAATTAAAAAGTGAAATTTGTCCATTTTAAACAATACAAAGCACAGCTGATGCAAATGTTTTCAATGCCATTACAATAATCATCTGCTTTCTTTTAAACTGTATATTTTATTAGAGGTAAGCCTAAAATGTTGTATCTATTTATAGTTACCATGGCAACGAATACATAATAAACATACCCTTTATTTAGTTGTTTAATGTTATAGGCCAAACCTAAACGATGTTCACGGAAATTAGCAATAATAGTAGTTATTGACGTGAGCGAACTAGGCCCTAGGAATAAATCGATATTGAAATAATACTTTAATTTAGGCCTGACTTATTTCTGAGGCATAGCGTTGAGATTGTGGTTAATCCTTTAAACTGTATTTTTATTACAGGTAAGCCTAATGTTGTATATACCCTTTATTTAGTTGTTTAATGTTATAGGCCTAATCTCAAAACTCAATAATCCAAATTATTGAAATCATAGCCCTGCTTATAATCGAGCTTTAGCTCGGTCTCCAGGTACTATTAATAACTTCTAAATCATTTAATCTATCAATATGGAATTGAAAGCAATTAAAATATAATATTTCTATCTTTCTTTAAATATATAAATACAACATTTTAACAATAAGGATACAGTTTTATAATCCTTATAAATTGTACACATTTACCGAGTTAAAAATCCCTGTGAGATAGATAGGCAGATAAAGTATGTTTTTTTAAATAGTATTTTTTATATATGATATAGCTAATTGATCTGCCTGTGATTTTTCATGGAGATTACTAGTAGAACATATTTACAATGTACAGATGACAAAGTAAACTCAATGCTTTTTATATGAACACTTTTCCGCCCTATGATGATTCTAAGTTGTTCTTTCTACCTTATTGAAAAGGTAGAAAATATCTCTGAAAGTAGTACCGGTAGCTGAAGGAAAAGTATTATAACAGAATAGATCACATGCGAAACACAGATAGATCATGATGTAGAAAAATTATCACCCAATTTAATCATAGAGTAGTGGACTAGTGATCTTTAAAATTACTGTACTGTATTATCAAACGTGTGGCGACATCTACCAGTCTACTTCCACAATATATAACAAATCGCATTGTAGAAACATCAGGTATTTACTGTAGATCCGTTTTTGAAATTTAATTAATTGTATAATTATATTTTTTGTTAATAAGTAAGGGCAATTATTTTAAAAGATAATTATTACTGTAACAACTGTTTAAATAATCTCTATATGTATAAACTCAGCCATGGGCGCCCATATGATATTTTCTATGGGGGGGGGGGCTAGACCAGGGTATGGGGCTCAACACGTTCACTGCTAAGGACGCATACTGTATTATGTGAGCTTGACACTGACCACTATGAGAAGCGGCCGACGCACAACGCATTGCGTGCCAACCTCCGTATTGGGAGTATTTCCAATACACAGTGCGTTGCGTGCTTCGCACGCCAATTTTAAGAATACATGTGCGTCCGCTTTAAAATATTAGTGATTATTACGTAGAAAGGTTCAAAAATAAAAAGTAATTTCTACTCATTTAGACTGTAAATATAAAAAATAAAAGGTCAGCTCCTAGCATAGGAAATACGAAATTTGGGTAACAGTAAACGTGTTAAGGAGTACCCTCCCCAAGAACATTTTTGACCTCTCCAAGAAAACTTTTAAAATTTGGGAAGCCAATTTGGTTGTTCGGGTGAAATATTAACCCACACAGCATTGAGTCTGTACCATTACACCGTCAGTGAATACACAAAGACCTATAACACTCCTAGAGGCCGCACAAGTAATGACCCAGCGCTCATGCTTGCACTCTTGTAAAAAATAAAATAAGTATATTTAAAATCAAACGGTACATAACATTTAAAACATATTTTAGTGCCTGTTTAACATATCTATTTAAAGAAAAATACCTGACTATAATTAATAACATACATATTTTCCTTTCCCTGGGAGTTAGGGTGAGGGGGGGAGGCGTGGCCTCGTCTGCACATATCTTTGGGAGCCCATGAACACAGCGTATCTGTGTCCGTTTGTCAAGCTCAGAATCACTGATTATATTTTCATGCGTTCTTTTCTTTTGAGAGTACAGTAGTTCACTTTATTTCTGGAGATTTTAAAATCTGGGGCCCTTTTCATAAAGGTTACAGGTCCCGTAATACAGGCAAAACTCCAGTACGTACAGGTAAAAATTACAAGTTGGTGTTTCATAATGAATTTTTCCTGTAAAACAATTTACAGGTGATTTACCTGTATTATAAGTAAATAATACAGGACTTTATCATTGTTATGTTTCATAAAGATCAACTTCCTGTATTACTGAACCTGTAAAATGTTGAATATTTTATCATTGTTTATACCATCTTAAAACTTTTACAAGTATAGGTGAAATCTTGAAAAGTGACCTGTTGTAAGGTTAAGTGTTAAGATACGATAAATTACTTTATTTATAAATTATTATTATGCATTTTTTAGCATTGAAAACGTATATAATTTGAACAAAATTTTACAGTATATTTTAAAAATGTACATAACTTTTGATATATATATTCTATTTTAAATATTAAAAAAGATTTGGATTCACTATAAAATTCTCTATAAATTATTATATTCATAACCCAATACATAATTAACAAATGTCAAATAATATAAAATAAAAAAAATATTGTTCACCATTTGTCGAATTAGAAATAGTAATTTTTATAGGCCTAATCGGTAAAGTTATTAAAATGTGTTGTAACAATCTGATTTTTTTATATTATTATCTACTTATATAAAGCTAGACGGTAACACTGATTCATTGACATTAATTATTATGCACTTCCCGTAATCGTACCCCCCTCGACCTCATACTTGAATTAAAGCTCTCGACGAGAAACTTTCAGGAAAATTGCCAGAAGTTAACATTTTGTTATTTTGCAAGCACCTTTTAGGCGGGAAAGATTTTTTAGATTTTTTAAATTTTTTAATTTTTCCACTTTGAGCGCGTTTAGTAAGAAAGCGGTAAAAGATAGCAAAAAATGTTAAATACAAAAGTTGTAGAAAATTTAATTTCAGACTATAGATTTTTCATCAGAGAGAAGATCCAATCATCCGTTTAGCCACTATTCATCCGAGAAGGGAGGCTCCACCCAACGTCCTTAAAGCTAGACGTTTTCACTGATTCACTGACATTAATTATTAGGCACTTCCCGTAATCGGACCCCCCTCAACCTTATACTTGAATTAAAGCTCTCGACGAGAAACTTTAAGAAAATTGCCAGAATTTAATATATTTTAATTTTGGAAGCACCTTTTGGGCGGGAAAGATTTTTTAGATTTTTCCAATTTCTTCATTTTCCCACTTTGAGTGCATTTAGTAAGAAAGCGGTAAGAGATATCAAAAAATGTTAAATACAAAAGTTGTAGAAAATTAAATTTCAAGGAAGAAATTTTCCGTCAGATTCAAGATCCAATCATCCCTTTAGCCGCTATTAACCCGAGAAGGAGCACCGCCAAATAATCCTTCAAATTTCCCATGTTAATCTTATGGAGATAATGTTTAATGAGTTTGAGTCAGCTGAAAAATAAAACAGCTGATTTGTGCTCGGTCATATATGTACAAACGAGCCAAAGATTAACGAGGATTCTTTAGCGAAATTTTATTATTATTTTTAATTATAAACAACGTTTTTTAAAATCTATATACAGTATTTGAAAATTAATTAAGAAAAAATCCTCCCCGGCGGGGAATCGAACCCCGGTCTCCCGCGTGACAGGCGGGATACTGACCACTATACTACCGAGGACTTATATTAAATTAGGTAAAATAGTCTTATATCAAATATTTCACAACAGTTTTACAGTATGTACTAGGCTACTAAAATTTAACAATAATAATTATTAGTATACATCTTCAATATAAAATATACAATATAAAATGCAATGTCTTGACTGCCGAACAATGGAGAGCCGATTCTAAGCTAGAGACTTGAAATTTGGAAGGTATAGGTAGTACCATTTAGGATGGCGCGTGGTTTGCGCAGAATCAGTAATGCTCTTCTCCCTCCAACTTGTCTTTGTCGTTTTGTAAGAAAAATACAGTCTGTGTCAAATCCATCGATTAGAGGGCCGCCGAGAAATTTTTAGTATTGGACGCGCTTTCAATTACAAGCTTCTGCACAGTACTAGGATTATTAAAATAGGACAAATTTTATATATTTGTAATCTGCGTGATATGTTGCAACTAACAGTATAAATATCTTCCAGTTTAGTAAATTTTCGGAATTTATACAATAAGAAATAAAATACTTCGATTTTTTTAATCGGGACATGAAAAAGTAGTATAAAGCGTAAACTTATACATCCGTCCCATAATGAGAGGCGCACTATATAAGGAATTATTTTGCAAAATTTGGAATTTAAAGGGAATAAAATACAAAAATTCATGACTTGCATAAGCAGCCCTATAACAGATGAAACAGCTGATTCGTATCAAATGCTTAGCAACACAATTCTAATTGTGGCCTTTATAATTAAACATAAACAACGTTTTTTAATGAACATTTACATTCATTACCATAGCAATCAATATAGCCCATTATAATTTTTAGTTAATTATTTTTCACAACCAAAACTTATTTAGGATGGTTTAACAAAATAAAGACAAACAGAAAGGGAAAATCAATTAACTTTAATTTAATTCAAATATCTATTATAATAATTTAACATAATATTATTGTTACTCATTATTAATAAAACAGCTGATTTGGATCAAAAGTTTTATACAATATTAGTTTTTACCTTTAAAACCTCTGAAATGTAATAATTTAAACATCTAATATGTTTGAAACATATTAGATATATGTTTTCAAACATCTAATAAACGTACCTAATATATAATAATTCAACAATAATTATTATTGTTACACATTATAAATGAAACAGCTGATTTGGACCAAAGGTTTAACACAATTTTACGTTAGGCCTATGAAATCAACATACGTTTCTTGAAAGCGTTTCGAATTATTACCATAGCAACCAGAATAACACATTAATAATAAAAATGTAAATTTTTTAGGGTGAGTTGGTTAATATCTCGATAGTAGGCCTACGGTCAGCAGTGCTGCATTAATAGTATAGATATTTTATTATGTTATAACCTTTAGTTTTTATAGAACTATTTTATTATTTTCTTGAAAAAACCTTTCATTATTAAATCAAATAGAAAATTATCAATTAAATTTGTAAACTGATAGGCCTATTGCTATTTTCAGGAAAAGTGATTTTTTTCATAAGTGTTTTATTTTTAATAATTTTCATTTAATAATGTAATAATGAGGTTAATACACATCATAGCCTGATATGTAATTTCTATGTTCGTTCGGAGTTATGAGTAACAAACGGGTGGGAAACGGATTGTTTAGCGTTTATTGGTGCTTAGCTGACATATAATACATAGATTGATTTGGTCGAAACTCACTGTGTGTTTTGGGTCATGTAACTCAGATCTGAAACAGTTTGATGTAATTGCATGTAATGGTAAGGGTAAGGCACAATATTTACCCGATAGTACCATCTAGTTGTTTATAATATTATGTTATGTGAATGTATAATTATTTAAATATTTAATCCTTTTTAAATAAATCTACATACAAAAAGGCGAGTTTAGCTTTGTTCATAATTTACGGTCGTAGTAATTTATATTTGTGTAGTCTATAAAGAAAATAATACACAACGTTTCGAGAGTTTGTATCAATTCTCGTTGTCATGTGAAAAACTAAAGCTAATAGGGGGATTCATGCAACCTGTGGTAAATGCTTAATGTGTTACCATGCTAAACTGCTATTTGAATTTTGAATGAAGGACCCCTTGTGCAAATGTGTTAAAGTGTTATTTGCTAAAGTAAGGTTGTGCTTCTTGAGGTTTTGTGAGTTTGTGTGCTTGATCAAATAAATAACTTTTAATTGAAACACCAAAGACAAGTAGAAAGGAAAAGTCCTCCTCATTTAATTGTTCAATTTGATTGTAAATAAAAACACCATTTTGATAATTAATCAATATATTTTTTATTTATTTTGTAAAGGATTTCTAATAACAAAAAAATGACAGTAAAAATATGTTCAGGATAACTGCAGCCTTGTCCCCTCCGAGATTTCAGAAATTACTGTACTACCCGAAAAATAATAAATTGAAGAATATTAATACCTGAGTAATTTATTACTGGCATAATAATTAATATGAAATGGGTTCATTCATAGGGGTTCTTTTTAGAAAATAGGAATTACTTGTTATATTTTTATGTATTACTGTACTCGGAACATTCTAAAGATTGATTTGGTATATAGTTTATTTTATTACATTATTTTGATTACTGTACATTACTCTTTTTACAGTTCTTTAGACTGAAACTGTAATACCCTACGCACTTAATAATTTGTGAATTATATTTTAGATAAAATTAGGCCTCATTTTCTGCATTTTTTGAAAACATATTTTGTGTTTTCGTGATCTAGGCTAAATCACTAAAGTTTAGAATATGCCTCTTAACCATATTCTTTAGTTTGTAAAAGAGATTTTCTTCCCTACTTACTAAATAATGTATATATTACATTTTTTATATTTATAACAAGATTAGGCCTCTTTTTTGTTCCTTTTTGCTAACATATTTGTGCAAACAAAATCAAATAGCCTACACAGAAATGTCCTCTGTAGCCTACTTTTCTGAACACGAAAATACAAAAATGTACTTTACTAAAATGGTTTAGATAGGTGTTTAAATGAAAATGTGTCCCTGTAGTAGAACTGTGCCTGCCAGTATAGAAATATCCAACTGCCAGATGGAGTGCTAACAATGACTACATATCAATATGTAGTCATTGGTGCTAACAAGAAAGTAAAAAAAAAGAAAGAAAATAGTATTGTTTCTTCAATGCTACCACACAGACACGGGTGGGTCGCCTACCTGGCCTTCCCCGCTCGGGTTCCTACTGGGCATTCTACTTTAAGAAATATTTTTTTAAATTTCATTTTATAAGTTAAAACAATTATTACCATTGTTATCTACGTAAAATAACAAGAACAAAGAGTCCAAACACGACTTGCTTTCATCAACTTTAACAAATAAATGGCTATAAATACACAAATAGCACTCATTCATTAAAGTATTGTATTTTTAAACTTTTTACATATATTTACATGCTGTTAAAATTGTCATTGCCGTATGACAATATACATGTAAGTATAAAATAAGAAATAAATAGTTTAAATACAGAATACGCTGCAACTTAATTAATATAAATTTCCCCAATTAATTGCCAATACAAATAACATTACACTGCACTTGAGACCACTAGTTTTTAATTGCAACTTAACTCTGATGAAAAAATTTTAAACGAAATAATAAACAAGCATTAATAAATTAAACCTGAACATACTTACATACTGTGCTCACACATTGGGTCACGCGCCGCTCTACCTGCAACTCGACCGTTCCTAACGGTATTTATATTTTCTTATGACTCAACCACTTATGAGTTTAGTTTTATATACTTCAAAATCATTGTAATTATATCGTATTTGGTCTCAATTTGTTTAGAATTTTATGTAGATCATAAAAAAACTAAAACGAAAAGAAAAAATTTTGAAATCACAAAGTTGTCATTTTTTATTATGCTCTTGAGTGGGTGAGTCATTAACAACCTGCGAGAGGTAGGTAGGGCCTGTTGCGGCAATGCTGGCGAGAGTGCGTGCGTTGGTGGAAGGGATGTTAATCACTCAGAGTCCTTCCCAATTCTTACAAACTATAGTTTTGTTAGCAGTCTTGCAGTAGGAACATAAAAACTGGTGTTTTCAAAATAAGAAATCAGAAATTGATAAATATTTTTATACATTTCTATTTAGATCTAAATTACCGGTACGGAACTTTTTTATATTTATGAAAAAAATTACAACAAATTTTTACTACTTTTTATGTTCGTTACTAAACATGCTTGTTTCTTGAGCTAACAACTTAGTTAATTTTACTTCAATCGTTTTTTTACTGGCATATATGAATTATTTGAACCTTTATATACAAAAAAGCTATGGAACACTTTTGAATTGGTTTAGAATAAACGTATAAAAACATGGTTAAAATACAAAAACTTGCACGATTTTTAACAAATTTTAAGTTTACGGCCATTTTGTGAGCTTATCATTAGAGATACGGAAAAAAATCAAGAATACAATTTTGTTGAAAATCAAATTTTCTATCTGAAAAATGTTATTAGTTTTTAAGTTCGACTTACGGTTAAGCCATAAACTGGCTTTGGAAAAAAGCTTACACTGAGAGAAACGGTCCGGCCGCCATTTTTATTTTATTTAAGGGTTTAAAAGTGAAAAATGGAAAAAACCGTATACATACATCACTCGGCCTAGGAATAAGGAACATTCATGTGCAAAAAATCATCAAAATCGGTCAAGGCGTTTGGCCGTAATCGTGAGACAGACCGAAAGACCGACCGACAGACAGACGAAATGCCGAACGGTCAAGCTGAAACGGAGACCTCGCTTCGCTTGGTCAATAATTATTTTGGATTTTAAAAGTTATTTTAAGACTTTTTTGTTCATGGTGTTTTTTTATATATGACTAACCGTTTAAAAGGTAGAGTGGTATAAAGTTTGAAAACACCCTGTCTGAGCGGATGATATTTTGGTATAGAAACGTTTTGTCTGTCCTAGCAGTCAAACTGTATAATCTTTGACCTAGCTGTGTCTATGTCTATCAAGATAGGGAATTGAAGAGTAGGCCTACATTAGGCTAAATATTCTTTCTTCAACACTAAAAAGATATAGGTGGTTTAGAAATACATAACACAATACATTTTACACACAGTTATATTTATTTTTACAGTCACACAAAAAATTAGATTTTAAAATTGTATTGTATAGTAAATAGATTAAGTTATTTCCTAATGCATGTCTGATAAACACTCTCCAATTGCCAAGGTACACTCCCGTGTTCTGAGTTAAAGTAGTTTACCAATTGTGCTCTAATGTTTTTTGCTTCTTCAGTAGCACGTGTTCCAAAGCGAGGTAAGCCTATATAGATTCTCAGCTGGTTTCATAAAACTGGGAAATTTCTTCAGGTGTACTTACAGAGATGATGTTTTTCTTACTACATAAGTAGTTATGAAGTATCATTATGGCTTTGATCACATTATGTCGTTTCATGGGAAATGAAGGTAGTGCATCACAACCTCCTTCATAAAGCGGCTCATCAGGAGGAATAGCTAAGCTGTAGTTACTCAGTCATTTGCCAAGGTCACTCTCGCTAAATATGCCTCCATCACATTCTTTTCCAAAAGATTTAGTATGAATAGAAATCAATTTGTATTCACAATCAACTAATCCCAAAAGCACTGTCGAATAATACTTTTTATAGTTGAAAAGATACTGAGCCGGAGTTTAGTGGGGCTTGAATGGCGACGTGCTTATCATCAATGGCTCCAACACAAGTTTTCATCTGGTGTTGGCATGAACTTTGGCTGCATACATTTCTATCTATATACTGCCACTAACTTCATTAGCAATTCTCGAGACTGTTCTTTCGCCCAATCTGTAGCTGTAACTTATAGTTTTGTAAGTATCACTAGTCGCCAAAAATCTAAAACAAACACAATTATTTCAGAAAAAAAAACTGTTAAAGACGATTGGAGAAAATTGAGGGACAGCCACCGGAATGCAGAAACTAGAAGACACACACAGAGTGGCCAGGCTGCTGAAAAGCGAAAGAAATGAGGTACGAGGAGCAAATGGAGTTTCTGCTTGCTACAAATCAATATAGAGAGTGAGTATTTTTTATCTTATCTATATTCCAGATCCAGACAAAACTAACATGAGAATTACGTTACGTCAATCGTTAAGATTTCTTTTCTATTGTACTTTCTCATAAAGCAGCGTAATTGATAATACTGCTTATGAATATATCACCTTTTCTATACACATAATGTATATGGGAGAAAATACAAACAGCCATGATAGATTTTAATAAATATTATTGTTTTCAAAGGCGAAACCAACATTCTTCCTTCTGCTACACCTGATGATGAAGTAACCGAAAACGTGAACACTTCTGCATCTACACAAAAGGGTTCTTTATCTAACCCATCAGATATGTACCGAAAAAAAAACGCCGTAAGCCGAGAGGAACGGATAAAGAGTTACAATTTTTCTCAGAGAAAGAGAAACGTAAGCAAGCGTTAAAGACATTAGATGAGTTGTACTTGTTTTTTGCGAGCATTACACAATCAGTGCGTAAATTGACTCACCACATACAACTTCGTCTGAAAAGGGAAATTCTTAACAGAGTCACCCTAGCTGAAGAGCAACATGAATTAATACAAATTAGTCACCACACTCAAGATCATACTGGTTATTACCAACAGCTCACATACGACCCATTACAGACCTGACAGCAATTCTTCAGCGAACAGTTCATCTACGTACATGACAAATTTATAACCATAATGGCACGACACCCTCTATAATGGTTCTTATGAACTTATGAATTATGAACTAACTTTTCATTCTTAATATTATTGTTTCAATTCGATTATTATTTTATTTTGATCTTGTTTATTAAGTATTTTGATTTGTTTGATTAGACGGATTACCCAATAAATTCATTTTGGTTTATACTTAAAACTTTATTTAAAAACCCATTGTATAATCTCAGTGTAAGAGTACAAAGTAACTTAATGCTATATTTACCTCAAACAGACACCAAGCCGTTCCTTGGTAGTTATTGTCTCCCTCCAGTTAGCGGTTTTTTCTTTATGTCTTCTTCAACGAACTCTAACACTTCGTTGAATTCTTCTTTACATAGTCTAAAATAACCTTTAACCCTTTCCTCGTCCTCATCCAACTCTTGCATAAGATGATGGTATTCACCATGAAGTTTTCTTTTTTTATTAATTGGATGTACCTAATGGGACCTATTGAATACTGAATATAATATCGCCCACTCATCATCACTCGAATCCAAATCATCGTCCTCTAACCACGGAATACTTTTTGAGAAATTCCCGCCACACCACACATCTTTGACGACAGCTTACAGCTTACAGGAGAGCAGCGGCAGAGGGTAGGTTCTGACCAAAAATATTTGCATGCGTTTGTCTGCGATTGTGTGCGTTAACCAAACATCCATCCTTCTACATAAGTCCGTATGCTGCTGTGTGAGCTAGGCTTTAGGATCACTCTTTGTCAACTATTAGTTTGCCGCAGTTTATTTTCGTATAAATGTCATCTCAATGAAATATCATTTTAACCCGCGTAATATTTATTCTATGATAATGTTTGGAAGATGTTTATTTATTGATTTAAAACAATTTTTGTTCTATTGTGAAGTTTTCTCAAGACATTACCGAAAATATTACTCAAAAAACCAATCCGAATTTCCAAAAGCACTGCAGATAATATTTTTAAAAACAGTAGAGATTAAATGTAGGCCTATTGTATTCATACTCTTTACAGGGAAACTATGGCGAATCAGAACTTTAGTTAAAAGTGAAGACAAAAATGATTGTACTCAAAAATGTATCCCTCTTTACCCATGATAATACTGCAGCTAAACTTTTTTTAACAAAACAGTGGTGTTGGATTACTCACACATTTTACAGGAAAACTATAGTAAAACCTCCGACACTGTTGTAAATGTTTCAGCACAGTTAGTAGCGTTCGGTTTACATCAATTGAAGGAGTGGCTTAAAGGCTAAGTCATTCGTCAGTCTGCTACTCATGGAACCTCCGACATAGTTGCAAAGGTTCCAGCACAGTTACTGGCGTTCGGTTTACTTCAATTGGGGAGTACAGTGGGATAAATGATTAAGTCATTCGTCAGTCTTCTACTCATGGAACCTCCAACACGGTTGCAAAAGTTCCAGTACAGTTACTGGTGTTTGGTTCCCATCAATTAGTGAGTAGAGTGTCTGCTCAATTAACATATTCGTGAGTCTGCTTCCCATGGAAGCTATAAAACAGTTTCAAAGGTTTCAGCCAAGTTACTGGCGTTTGGTTTACAACAATAGGAGTAGAGTGGATTAAATGTTAAAATCGTTCGTCAGTCTGCTACTCACGGAACCTCTAACACAGTTGCAAAGGTTCCAGCAAAGTTACTGGCGTCAGTTTACATCAATTAGGGATTAGAGTGTCAAAAGCTAAAATCTTTCGTCAGTCTTTTACTCATGGAAACTCCAAAACGGTTTCAAAGGTTTCAGCACGGTTACTGGCGATCTGTTTTCATCAGTTGGGGAGCAAAGTGGCTTAAAGGCTAAAGTCGTTCGTCAGTCTCCTTCTCATGAGACATCCAAAACAGTTGTAAACGTTTCAGCACAGTTACTGGCGTTCGGTTTACGTCAATTAGGGAGTAGAGTATCAAAAACTAAAATCTTTCGTCAGTCTGCTACTCATGAAAATTCCAAAACAGTTGTAAAGGTTCAAGCACAGTTACTGGCGTTCGGTATACGTCAATTAGGGAGTAGAGTGTCAAAAACTAAAATCTTTCGTCAGTCTGCTACTCATGGAACCTCCAAAACAGTTAAAAAAGGTTCTCAAAGTTACTGGCGTTCGGTTTATATGAATTGAGAAATGGAGTAAATTAAAACCTAAAATCGTTGGTCAGTTCCTTTCTCTTGGAACCTCCGACACAGTTGCAAAGGTTCAAACACAGTTACTGGCGTTCGGTTTACATCAATTGGGGAGTAAAGTGGGGTAAATGATAAAGTCGTTCTTCAGCCTTCTACTCATGGAACCTCAAACACAGTTGTAAAAGTTTAAGCACAGTTACTGGCGTGAGTTTACGACAATTAGAGAGTAGAGAGTCAAAAGCTAAAATCGTTCGTCATTCCGCATCTCATGGATCCTAAAACACAGTTGTAAAGGTTTCAGAATATTTACTGGCGTTCGGTTTACATCAATTGGGGAGTAAAGTGGCTTAAAGGCTAAAGTCGTTCGTCAGTCTGCTTCTCATGGAACCTCCAAAACAGTTGTAAAGGTTCAAGCACAGTTACTGGCGTTCGGTTTACGTCAATTAGGGAGTAGAGTGTCAGAAACTAAAATCG
>JAGFPH010002601.1:176202-188792 GCA_018207615.1 Philaenus spumarius | reverse complement strand
AAAAGTATTTTGCGTTTAAACCGGGAAACGTTAAAAAATGACACCGGCTTTTTAACCAGATGTGGCTTTAGAATGCTTTTATAAAGGCTATGGACTTGGGTTGATTTAACAAGAGTAGGTTACAGAACAAATCAAATTTTGTGGCTCCAGCTCAAATATGTTCAAATACTTGACTTCAAAATTAATAAAATTTAACTCTTCAAGGTTGGGAACAGCTTAAAATTAGCCTAACTTTGAGTCATACGCTCTAACCTCATGCATACTACTTTCAATACATCGTTACAAATTTCACCTGAATTTTGTTATGTTATGTTTTACATGTTTCTTAAAGAAGTTCTGGAATAATTAATTTTTTCCAATTGTTAAACAAAATGTTGAAATACTAAGTGCCTCACTTATGTACGAGTTTTATGATACATTTTTAAAACTATAAATTTTAAAGTGGTCGTTATAAGTTTTATTGAAAGTACTATACTGACTAAGTTATATTTTCAGGAACAAACTATCGGAAAAGTCACGTCAATTGTGGATGGAAAGTCATTTCAAATGGTATTAGAAGCCTGAGGAGTCAAAAAGTAAATCGTAAAATAATTTGTTCAAATATGGGATACGTTAGGTATGCTATTAAAACTGTATTTTTGTATATCTCTTCAGTTATTCTGCATCTTCTAAAATGGGCATAGCTTTTGTAAAATGTGTAAAATGTAGTAACAAAGTTTGCATACACCTATGTAATTTTATAATATATGATCATTTGTGTAGGAACATAAATATCTCTGCTGGGAATGAATTTACGAGGGACGTCAAAGAGAAATACTCTGTGTGATTTATATTGTGTTGTAAGTGCTGATGACAGCTGAGTTTATTTAAAGTGAAAAACGTGATGCTATTTGTACTAAGCCAAATACAATTTATAACACGCGTATTCCTTATATTTGTTGAGTTTATGTTTGTAAAACGTTTTATTAAAAACTGTCTCTAAATTGTTATTACGTAGGCCTATTTGTCTTATGAAATAACTGATTTTTACAGGAATGAAAACACTATGGACTTACAGACGTGTCTGTGTTGCTTGGGTTGGAAAAAGGTGAACACTGCTTTAGTCAAAATTCATTAAATCAGATTACATTGTTTATATGCTTCCTCTTTTAATATGAGTGAGTAGCCGAATTTTTGAAGAAAATAAGAGATGTTACACGCTCGACCCAACTTGAAAACGGTTGGTCGGAGTAGGGTAAAACTTGGTCTCTATATGTTTCAGACCATTTGGAGACGATACCCAAAATTCTTTAATTTATATATATATTATTCCCGGATTGATAAGTGGTAGTAAATATGCTTAAAATTTGCTGATTTTTTAGTAAAAGGGTCCTAGTAGGATTCTTCAGATTTTTTTGTTTTTGTTTTTCGATCCAATTCAAAAATGGCGGAGCTAGACACTTTGCGCCGTTTGCGCGGATGGTATCTGCGTTACTTACACCATTCATAAGTCCGAGTACAATTTATGAGCTATATAATGATATATTTATTTTTTAAATGTAAAAGGCAATTAAATTGTCTATGATCATGTGTACAGGTATTTTGTGTACAGTTCCCGGAACAAGGACGAACATTGATTGGAAACTCCCAATAAATTATTTTTTCATTATAATTGGACAATATCTCACACTCATAAGCCCGAGTACAATTTGTGAGCTATATCATTTGAAAGGCAATTACATTTACTATAATGTTGTGCAACGATATTGTTGATACAGTTTCTGGAACAAGGAACAAAATTCATATGAAACTAACTATACATGATTTCTTCAGTATCCATGTAAGATAATTGCGGAATTTCCCCCACTCATAAGCCCGAGTACAATTTGTGAGCTACATCTTTCGAAAGGCAATTAAATTTACTATGATCCTTTGCAAAGGAATTTGAGGTACAGTTCCAGGAAAATAAGGAACCAAATTTATAGGAAACTCCCGATAAATGATTTTTTTCAGTAAACTTGTATGATAATTTCTACCACTCATAAGCTCGAGTGCAATTTGTGAGTTATATTATTCGATAGACAATTAAACTTACTATAATCCTGTACAAAGGTATTTTTCGTACAGTTCCCGGAACAAGCAACACAATTCAAAGGAAACTGCCATTATTTAATACTAGTTATTTCCTCATAAGAAAATTCGGCTATAGTAATGCTGCAGTGATGCTTACGGTTTTTAATTTGATTATGTAATTCAAAGTTCGGTAAAGTATATCGTCGAACAAATTCACTAATTAAAAATTACATAGTTTTACATACCTCGATTGTATATGTCCTGATCAATAAAAAAAAAATGCAGTACCGGAATTCAAACCAGGGTTGTGGAATGAAGATTTTAAACAACAGGGGGAATATAGTGCAAGCTTTTTAGCCAGGGGTGGCTTGGTGCCAACACGGAGATCGGGAGATGGAAGAGGATATTTTAGAGTGGATATTTTTCTAACAGATGTAATGTGCTGGGACAAAGAGCCTGTGTCCAAGGCACTCTGTGTTTTATTTTTGATTCAGAGCCAATGCTATGTATTTATAATAAACTAGTCGACCAGGCAATGCTTCGCTATTGCTTGGTTTAATTTTAAGGGAAGGTATTCCATTTCATCCCTTTCACTTAAGTAATCGAACTGGAAAAGTTTTTATATCAATTAAGAATAATATTAAATAATTTTAGCTTCATAGTTTGTAGGATTTTAGTGCAGTTTATGTTTATTGTATAGTGGTAGCTACCCTATTTTAATATATTTGTTAGTAGTGACAATATTATCTAATAAAAGGTGGTACTAATATGTGTAAATTATTAACTTTTTGTGAAATTAGTTGAGAAGTTTTTGAGAATATAGAAGTAGGAAGCGTATGGATTACTATTTAATTTTAACGGCAGTTATTCCATTTCATCCCTTTGATTTAGTAATCAAATTGCAAATAGTTTTGTGTATCTTGTAAAAATAATATTACATAATTTTATCTTTATAGCTTGAAGTAAGTTAGTGCAATTTATATTTATTGTATAGTTTTAGCAACTATAGATAGCAACTATTCAACCCTTTAGACTGTAGTAATTGTAACGTATAAACACCCTGTCCATGATATGGATAAAGTGTAACATTTTTAGTGGAATCAGTTAAATGTTTTTATAAAGGACAAAAATCCAATTTTTTACAGAGAGATATATTTACAGTGTGTACTGCACTGAAAAAACTCTAACCGTACTGCAAAGTTAAAATTAATGTCAACAGTTTTCAGTCATGGTAACATTTATAATGTCATAATTACTTTAGAGCTTGAAATATTTGCATTGCTGTAAGGTTTTTTTAATGTTGAGTTTTACTGTAAACTCTAATGTAGTAAAATGTCATAGTTAATTTAATATACGTAAAGGCGATGATTGTAGCCACTAAATTAGTTAATGTAACTATAAGGTAAATCTAACGTAATATACACCTAAAAAACGGAATGAAAACAATATCTTAATATGTTCACAATGTTAGCTTACTTACAAGGCATAAAGGCGGTTATTTATGCAGTGAACTGGGTTACATCCGCTTTACATCCTTTAGACGGTAGCCTTTTCCTGTTTTAGAGTTACCCTGTCCACAATTACAGTTTCTCACGTTTTTACGAAATTCGAATTCAGTTTCTCTTCAGTACTCGGTAGACTAACAAGTAACAACAAAGACCACATCAAACAGCTATAACCAAACTGCTTCGTTGTCGATCTTCTTGTTTTTCAACATACATGGATCTTTATACATAGCCTACATGTAGAAGCTTTGTTGACGTCATGGGGATTTCAAAATTATATTACAATTTTTAAAGGTAAGTTCAGGTAAATACATAAGTTAATACAGTATTATAATTAGATGCAGTAATTTTAAAAACTACCATAATAAATACGTTATATATTCAATGTTAAAATTTCATTACAGGTTATGGGAGGTTGCCTGAAGTTATACATAACTTTGTCATACTATTTTAAAGATATATAACTAATCTATTTTCTATATATTTTAAATTATTGTTTTAATAATCATTCTGGTAAATATTTAAAATTCATTTTAGTAATCTATTTACACATAATTAGTTTATTAACAAATAATATACTTTCATTTCAGAAAATGAAATAGATATACTTGCCCTATCCAATATGGAGGAAATCCATGTAAAGGAACTTATTTTTTAGTATCTAACTTCCATTTAACTGATTTAACATTACTACATACAACTACAGACAATTCATTCATATTATATCTTTTCAAGTAAAAATATAAGGCTCAAAGAAAGAAAATTAACAAAATAACATAATTGTTAAATTATATACGTCAGGCATTTCGCTAAAATATTTATTAATAACAACTACATCTTACAACAAATTAACGATATGTTAAAAAAAATATTCTAAATGATTCAGTTTGGTTGTTTAGCTGTTTAAAAATGTGAGAATGAATTTTTAATATGTAGGAGTGGTTTTTAAGAAGTAATTTTCCATTAAAGCCTCAGTTAGACTGCCAACGGCATCAGTCAATTAACATGAATTGTTTTAGGAATTTTTACATTTGAAATGACAGAGCCTTATTTTATTATTTTGTAAATATTTTGATGTTCTTAAAAAACCTAAAAATAGCATATACAAATATTTGGATAATGAATTTTGATTACTTTTATCAGAACTAATTATTCTGATATTTGAAATAATTTATGTATTTAAAATAATTTACGATGTTTACGAGTATTGATCAACCCTTGTTAACTAATTATTAAAACTAAGAATGTTTTTTACTAACAAAAAAGTAACTTCAAACTAGCTTAACTACTACTACTCAAGATAATAAATATCCATCTTCGGTGGGAAATGTCGCAGTAATTAATTAAATTAAAAGTAATGAACTCATTATCAAATACGGTTGCTTTAAACATAAAATTTAGGTTATCATTTTTAAAAGTTGTAATTTAAAGCTTGAATTCTTTATTTTAAGATACAGTAAAAATGTTATGTCCTTAACTATGTAAATAACTACATACATTAATAACTATGTATATTATATAATATATTTTATAGTTATCTTACACTTAATTTTTATTTTTTCCAGAACTCTTACTATGTACCTCCTCTAACTGGAGGACCTCGACAGTTAGTATGCAGGGAAAGCTTGTCGACAAATTTCGAAATAAAATATCGGAGTTAAGAAAAGCTGTTTCTGTTGTGACAAAAATAACTATTGTTACAATAAAAAAACTATATAGTAATTACAATCTTAACTAGTGTTAAAACTTTATTAGTATGAAGTTCATCACTACATCAACTAACCTTGCAAGGACGTTTGTTATACCGAAACACACAGAGCAATTACTCTTATGATTACAATAACTAATATGAGTGTAATATTTTGTAGATGTATTGCCTAATTTTATTATTTTTGTGACAATAACAACTAACTTACCAGTAAAGGAACACTACAATATTAAACACTCTACCTAATGTTATAACTACATTAGTTTATATTCACTACTACATTAACTAGCCTTGCGACATAGTTAGTAGTGCCTTAATGTCATAGAAACATTAGGCTTACTGTTGAACTTACATTTGCTGCTAAGTTAATAACATTGCTATAATATCAAGAGATCAACAGTAGCTTACTTTAACCGTAAAGCTAACTACACCCTGCTGACCCGTAAACAAATATTTCTTTTACCGCAACATTAATTGTGTTGCTGCAAGGATAGAGTTTTTTCAGTGTGTGAGTATGCAGTTTTTTAACGCCATAAAAATAATTTACAAAGGTATAATAACCGGACAAGAGAAATGTTGAAATCTATTTACAACTACTTGTTTCTGGAAGCATGTGGTTAACCTCCATTTTACATATCGACAAGACGAGACTCCCGCTTATACTTGGATCCGGTAAAGGAGACCGATATTGTTTTCACAAGACCACATCTGGGAGACTCTTGTGCCTCGAAAGCAAAATAAACCTTTCTTTCAGCATGCATATTGGAAGTCATATTATTAAATATTTCCACATTTAGATTACATAAACATATATGAATTGTAAAAGTTACTTAATTTATTATACTAATTATTATTATACTAATTTTTATCTATTACTTTAAATAAAGTTAATATTTAATTAAGTATTAATTCCATAAATTTGATTTACAAAAATTTGATATTTAGTAAAAAATATCACTTGTTTGATATCTGTACTTTAAAATGGCAAGTTGATGAGACAAGACTCTAGTATCGAGACTGAAATGAATATTTGTATGACGAGACCGGTAGTGCTACTTTCTATTTCAAACGAGACGGGAAAAAGACGAGTATTTGATTTCTTAAAAAAAAATCATTTGCCATGTAATGTACCTATAAGATACCGTTGTTTTAGTCAAGGATTTAAAAAAAGTATTTAATGACATACGAAAAAGATAACACTTACTAACGTCGGCAAGCTAACAGTTTTTATTTAGCAGATCGTGGTGGCAGATCAACGTTATTTAGCAGATCAACGTCACAGGAAATCTAATGTACGTAATTTAAAAGTAAAAATGTTCAACCACCCTCGTGTAGACTTGTGAATGTAGATATACATAAATTACATGAAAGGTAATGTTTGGTAACATAGCGCCGCATTATCGATTAATCGATCGATAAAGATTGATCTGTGCTCAGGTCAACGCTTTGCGGTATCTGTGGAATTGCACAATGTTCTTTCTCTTTTTAACACTCGTTCTTTATCGTTGTAAAGCTACGGCTACGCATCAATTCAATACTACGCTTCTCAACAAGCGATGCAGTGCGTTCGCGTTCAGTATAATCAAATTTTAAAAATTTAACGACTACGACTATTTTTTATAACACTCAAATTAAAACGACGATACTTCGACAGCTTCACTACCTCAAGAAATAACGATCCCTGTGCACAGGAGGTAAGAAGCTACAGCTATACGACAAAACGAAATACAACTTGGTAAGTTGCTACAATTAATATTGTTACCATAATTCATCTTCCTAATATCCTAATACACAGTCAACTTCTAAGTTAAAAATAAGTAAAAAAAGATAAAGTATGTAGATTTACTTGTGGGAACTTACTAATTATTGCCAGTCTTGTCCCTTTATGCTTGAAAAACACATGCAATTCTTATATTTTATAAATTTTTATTTTTTGTAACTTTCATGAAATAGGTTATGTTATAGTAATTCCAATAACTCATAATCTCATAGAACGCAAATTGAGCTAGATTAAAAAGCTGCGCACAATAAAAGCATGAACTAATGTTAAGTTTATGTAATTTTAAGAATATTTAAGTTAAAAACATTCATTTTGGAAACGTCCACAATAGTTATAATCTTACACTTATGTTTTATCAGTGTTTATATGTTAAAAGCATTAAAATAATGCATCTCATTGTATATTATAAGGTAGTGAAAACATTTTACGTCTTGAGAATATGCCAGCTTAACTTCAGAATATTTGGTATTTTAATTTACACAATTTTCGAATTTTTTTTATTTTGAGGTAGACAAAATGCGAAATTCAAAGAGGTAGAAGGTATTCTGTAATATAGAAACAACACAATGTGTTATAAGAAATAAATCTGTATTGAATTTGTGTTTTTCAGATTGATGTACTTAATGGTGTGATCCATTTAAAATATAGAAATTTCAAACGTATTCAATGCATTTAAACAGATTTTATACCACCCACCATGTGTCTGTTAATTGTTGCTTTTATAATGTCGATGCAGTAAAATACTTTAAGAAAACTACATCAGCTGTTTCCTCTACTCTTTCTACTACTTCGCTAAGACTCGCCTGTTCCGGTGATTATCGTTTCGCTCGATGGTTGTTAAGTTCCCGATGTTCGCATGTCCAATTTACGGTGAATGCTATTTAGAGCCATCGTCTTTAAGTACCAGGAGACGCTTAAACACATTGGAGCAGACAATAAAAACCTCGATTGAAGTCTGTTTAGAAACTTGGCTCGCAAGATTTTTATTTTCATTCAAACACACGAATCACTCAACAAATATAAAAAAGTTTATTACCATACCTTAATTTGTGTTTATATCCCTAAATTAGTTGTTTTGTACTTACAAGCTGTGGTGTACCATTATAGAATTATTTACTTTGTTATTTTTTACGAAATAATTCAACAACTTTATTTTTCAAGTATTCTTTGAGCTCCTAAAAGTAGCATAAACATAAGTAACAGATCTTTAATGCAATAAAACTAGTTAACAAGAATAAAATCGGAATAAACTTGGACGAAAAAACTAAAAATGGACGAAAAGCCGTGTAAATCGGTACTCGGGGGTTTTCGGAGGCGCTGAATTCATTTCTGACCATACGAAATGCCCCCCTGGACCGGGGGGGGGGGGGGGGGGGGGTGAAAATTTGTGAAGTTGCGACAGAGACTTGAAAATTACCTCTCGGGGGTTTATGGGGACGCTGATTTCAATTCTGACCATGCAAAATGCCCCAGGTGCACCGGGGGGAAGGGGCGATATGGAGTAAATTTGTGAAGTTCCGACAGAGAATTGAAAATTTCCTCTCGGGGGTTTTTGGGTTGCTGATTTCATTTCCGACTATACGAAATGCCTCCATGGTTAATCAGTGTTTCATTCTGCTCAGGCCTATATAGTACGTGTGAAGTACTGTTGTCAATTGTGCAGTTTAGAAGATGGCTACTATTTCATGGAACCAGGACCAGATTTCAAATTTAATTGAAGAGTTTCATTCCCGTCGAGTTTTGTGGGACGTAACTTGTTATGAGTATAAGAACAGGGATAAAAAAGGAAATCGCGCGTTTTTTTGACGTGAACGTTAATCAAATAGACATAAAATTAAAAGTCCTGAAAGTTCAATTTCGACGTGAAAATAAAACGTAATTTTTGGAAATGGTCTCAGCGGTTTTTAAACTTACGTCAGCGGTTCATCTGCTTGGTAGAATTATTTTTATTTTGCAAAAACATGTTTAAGAGATGATGTTTATTTTTGTAGTCAGGCTATAAAACATTTCTGTTTTATGGCTTTCATCAGCCCCTCTTTTCACAAAAAATCTGTTTATAGCTTTCTTGAAGAAATAAAACTTGATTACATTCTTTTCTTTCTGAAAAGAGATTCGAAATAAAAAGTGAAAAGAAACGTTAAATTGAATCGAATCACCTTCAAAGCTACTCTCAAATCTAAAGAGATGAATTACTGAAATTTGACAGAAAAATAAAGTACAAACAATATGATATTTGACTTCACACCCTCACCCCCCACCCTCGACTCATGCAATAGTACACAGCCAAAAAAACTACATCGGTATATTATTGTTTGCTACTTCTGCTACACAATATGATTCGCTATCATCATCGAAATTATTATTACTTCTTTTAAATAACAAATAAAGTTGTTCTGTGTGAAGGAAACCCAGGCTGAATACAACTATGAAATATAGCAATACTTAAGACAAAGTTAAAAAGTTAGGCTTAGGAAAAGGCAAGGGATGGTTAACTTTTCTGAGACGTAATTAGTTAACATGTGGTTACTTTGGCCAAATATAATATATATCCCAAAAGGCTCTAACAATAATAAAACTAATACAATGCAAGCTTATGATTTGTATGTAGTTTACTCCAAATTTAAGAGTTTATATTCACTAAAATATAGGTTAAATTATTTCCATTACAAGTGAGTGAGCTGAGAATTAACGGAGATTGATCTTCTCCTTGTATGAATACAATTATACAGATTATATTTAAAGTATAAATACATTTGTTTTGTACTGTATTTAATTACAACTATACATGAGAGCCTATCTATTAATATTAATTACAAATTAATTGCCAATGTTTGCTGGAATATCACCATTCTCATAAGTATACACCCTGTTTATGTGTAATTAATTACATGCATTTAACAAAGTTCTAAAGGCTTCATCCTCTTCAACCGGCCCATCTCACCAAAGTAGTTGAGTAGACAATTCATTTCAACATTCTCGTGTCGTAGAAGTCTGTGTTTGTGCTTCTCTAGATACTTCTTGATTTATTCTGTGACAGTGTCTGTCTTGACAGTGTCTCATTGCGGATAAACCACGGTGCATTAACAATGATTAGCAGAAAATTATTTTGAAATGTTTGTATGGTATTAACATTTTTCTTCTTTGTACATCCCCACTGCTGTTACTGGTTTCAATATTTGCTTTTAGAGAAGCAGTTTGTTGTGTTTATCCAATTCTGAGTTTCTCCCAAATAACCAGTACATGTTCCTAAATTGCATGTTTAATTTTACATTCTTCTTTTTGACATGCTCTTTCTAGTGTATCTTGGCATCGAGTGTCATTCCAAAAATTTAGCAGTATTAGTTGGAATTTATTGCTAAATGGGAATTTATTTTCATAGAAATTGGATTGATTTTTAATTATTTAAATGCTAACTCTACCAATCGATATTTGTATTTTTTGTGTTGCTTCTTATGCACTGTACCCGGTCGCTAAAATTGCTATGTCATCTGCAAACTGGATCATTTTCTTGAGGAATGTTCTTGGTTTACAAGAGATAGAGCAAAGGTGCAAGGACACTTCAATGTGTACATAGAATTATGATTTTAAAAACACTAAATGGAATTTTTGGAAACGGAGTGTTATAGATTGAGATAGGTTTAGTAATTGGGACAGTCGCAAAAACAAATAACTTAACTTTTTTATAGTGTTGGTGAAGACATTTGGGGAAATGTTTCCACATTATATAAACTCCAACAAATACTATTGTCACTAAAGGTATCAAATTACTTTTATTTCCTTCAGTTAACCTACAATTAGCAGAAGGTCGGTTAGATTAGATATTCACGTTGATGTGGCAGTAAATACAAAGCGGGATATATAGATAGCACTCTATCTGGACTTCTGCCACAGAAGTGACATCAATTTATGTGCCCAGTCCAGTCACGGTATGGATTATAAATAAATTGTGTAATCTTTTAGTATAGTGTTGTGTGCTTTTATACATTATTTTTACATTGATGATAGTAAAGAAGATGTGCAATGTTTTAAAATAAATTTCGGTATATTGGGGACACGCTGAAGTTATTATTATTATTATATTATATTCAATTCTCAATAAAATTCTACTGAGGCTTAATCTAACCTTTAGAAAAAAAATTAAATACAATGAAGATATTGTAAAAAGAGATACATGGAATGTAGAGAGAAGGTTCTTATGTGCACTAAATCAAAGAAATATAAATCGTTGTAAATATTTTAAAGTGGAAACAAAACCTTTTCGTCTTAAAACAATAAGTTTAATTTTTTTTATTAATTAGAGCCTCGCTTTTACAATTTAAATGACCCCTTTCAACCAATAAGTTGAAACAAAATTGTTACATCATTATGTATTGATCTCTTAGTGGAGACAGCTGACCAAATTCTACGATAGGGTCGCGTATCTGTAAGAGACATTATGATGACTCGGTGTTTGTGACATGTTATTTTTGCAATTTTAAATAGGTTTTAAGAATTTATAATACATTCAAATCCAGATTAATTGATTAAATTTAAAACTGCATTTGTGTATTACATGTCAAAGTGTCTAATGGAAAGGTAATAATAGTTAGATAATGAGTGGCCATGTTCAACTTTAACCTTTATCCAAATTCTTATGATTGTTTTTTATGAAACAAGTTCGCTAAGATCAGTACAGTCCGTAGTACAGAAAGACGAAATGAAATATGAGTGCACAAAAAAAAAATAAACACGATTCCGACAAACACGAAGCGGAATGTACCTGAGTGAATGAAAAAGAAATTGTAAATAAATAAATGTGGCGTTTTAATCAACATTTTTATTTGAATGAATCTGGGCGGAAAATTTTCAAAGAACTCTCAAACACAGAACTGTAATTAATTGGTGTCCGAGAGAGTTAAGTTTGCATAGTAGAGGGGGGAGGTTGAAGTCCTTCTTTAATCAAATATATTTGTAGTATTATTTTATGTGATGGCAACAGAAGTTTTTATATGGAGTGGTAAAAGGTTGAGTGAGTCAGTCAGTTGTCAGATAAAGGGTAAACCACAAAAGTATACAGTTTATTAATATATCAGTAGCTTTGCCAAATATTAGAATTCATTTAAATATAATCTACTTATGTATCGTATGTCTAAACAATAAGATTAACAATGTTTTGTTTGTGTTAAAACCGATTAGGAAAGTCGACTAACAGCTAATATTTTCTAGTCTAGTAGTATTAAGTACCCGTTGGCCTTCCATCTCCCTCGAAATTGTATTGCCTATTGGGCGTGTCATTCCTTCTACTTCCTCTCCGAACCTGACTTTGTAGTACATTAAATTCTACGAAAAATAGGCTTGCAAATTACATTTAACTGCGAAAAATACAACTCCGTTCCGGACTGCTACTCACTTCCTTATAATTTTACCTACTTGCAAAAAAATTACACAAAGTATATAATATGTTTTCTTGTGTAAAATGTAAATTGGATAGTAGAGTTTTGGGGGATAAAGCGCCGGAAGTGACGTCATGGAGTGGGGGAAGGTCAATGACCTTTGGATACGCCCA
>JAGFPH010002601.1:160151-175756 GCA_018207615.1 Philaenus spumarius | reverse complement strand
ATATTCTCCACTATTAAATACTAAATTATTTCTAGAATTAATTCAAAAGTGAAGTTTTACTTACCGATAATATTCACTGGACTAAACAGTAATTTATAAACATAGCTATTAGAAGGTAAACTCAATGGCTATATCGATTGATTTCAGAAGAGGCAATCTTTGGTTTTGTAGATAATTTTCGCGGGATGCAAATGTAGGGTAGGGATGGTTGGTTAGGGGTTGTGAAACAAATTTCCTTAAACCCTCTGAGGCGTGAGCTAACCTGTTTTTACAGATTCCATTGTAAAAGTGTATTTCATTCTTTAGCTATAATAGTCAATGTAGAAGTATTTTTACCCTATCTTGACAAATTGGTTAAGATAATTTAATTCCATAAAGTCGGACAGTTTACAAAAAAGTTTACAATAATAATTAATATAACTTTTTGTGTAATTTATTCAGGTATTTGTTGCCATAAAAGAAACACTTTCAACCATTTCATTCCATTAGGTAAAAAATTATAATTTTTTATTTTAATACTATGTATTCCTTAAAACACTACACATATTTTAATTAAAAATGTCTTAAACAATATAAATTAAATATTTAATTTGTAAATTTTTGAAACTATTACAGTATTTTATTTACTGGTTGGATTTGCGCCACGATTGTTTAAGATCAAAGGGGTAGTTTGTAACAATACAACTATTGGTACAGGTACAATAATATTATTATATTTTTCAAAAAAATTCTTCAAATTGTACTCGGTGATCTCACGACTGTTTTATTATTTTGTCTCAAAAATGTTTCTTTTTTATAATTTTAACTTCATTTTAGGAAATAGAGCACTACAATTGTGCCTAAAACAAAATCGATAGTTCTAAATTCAATCCAACATTATTTGGAACTCGTTTTTGTATACTCAATATTCAAGTCGACCTTTCCAATTATAGTTGGAGGTAATCACAGGTTTTAGAGGGCGAAATTCAAACAGACTATGATAATATGAGCAAGAGTGTAGGCAAAAGTTAGGGAGGGTGAGAAAATTCAGGATGGGACAAAAAAAATGCTTTGTTGCTTCGCAAATCGGTGGAAAGGGAAGTGTTACAAGCTTCCCTGAATAGATTTTTTTGTAAACGCATTATAATATAAATTGTTTCTGAGATAAAAATGTATTATATTGATATATTATTATTATTATTATTATTATATATAAGTAGATAAAATAAAATTAGTATTGTAATATCACATGCAAATTAACTGTCTCTTTAATGTTTTAGGTCTGATTTTTTTAAATAACACAGGCATTAGAATACTTTTATAATTATACTATCAGGGGTACCCCCGGCTTCGCTCGCAGATATGAGTAAACATGAAACAAATATCGGGTAAATACTGGCCCAAAAACGTTTATTGAGTTTCGTCCAAATCATTCTGTTTCCTATTTAGGATTACATACATGATCAGCTTTGCACCATCAGCAAGCTCAAATACCACGATTGCTGCCAGTTTGTTTGAGAAGGAAATCACGTCTAATGAGTTCAATTAACGAGTACGTCTAATGAGTACTGGCTTAAAATATTTTCTATGAACAATAATTTAACTTAACGATGTAAATCGGACGCGTTCTTGATTCAAGTATAATATTTGACAATTTAGACGTAATTAATCGAAATGCGAATTATTTCTATGATTTATATAACTTAAGATTAATTTAAATTTTCTTCCGATCTGCTTGAAAACGGAACAAAAGATAAATAACTTTTTAACTTCTGTAAAGAGTTTGCTGATGAAATCCGAAGTAATTGACGACTTAGTTTGTGTAACTAATTGCTCTTTAATTTATTAGATTATGTACAGTGGTGTTTCATTTGTTGTATTTACGCTTATGTTCGTAACCAAACGATTTGTAATTTATTTAACTCAGCAAGCGGACCATGATAGTTAATATATGTGTAAAACAGGTAGACCATACTACTTTTTTTTATAAATCATTTTTTGTTTATGATTTTTAGAAAAGAACTGTTAAATGCACTAACCATCAGTTACAGGAAAAGATGTTTAGGTATTTCCTAGACTAGGATGATCACGTTGTACATAAAAAAGGAATAAATCAAAATTAGTATTATTCGCACCAAGTTATAGGTCTCTATACTCGCGGCCATGAAATTAGGCGGGTGAGAGAAATGGCGATGTTGGAACTAGTCAAGCGACGGAAGATCGAGATTCGCCTACCTCCACGCACAAACTGGCAACACTACCCTGCACTGTTGCCAAGTTCAAGTGCCTAAAAAATCCATTAAGATGAGTGAATACGCTGAATATTAATAATTAATCATGGTTTTTCTTTAAATACATTTTCCTATAACTTTTTATTACTGTACTGTATGCAAACAAAATCGCTTGTAAATGTTATAAATTATAAGAAAATATAGAATTCTGTAAATATAGGATAATTATGGGAAGTAAAGTTATTCGCGGTCGTGGTGTCCTCAATTCACATGTCTGTGTTTCTCGGGTGATGCTAAATGAACAACAACATACTTATTAATAATGACTTAAAAACGCTTTCTTACACAAATATAACAATTATTAATAACTTATTTATTATTTAAATATACTCTACGTTTCTTATTCCCACATGGTATGCGGTAGTTCGCTGTAGGTATTAAAAAAAAAAATTCCCAGCCGGGGATCGAACCAGGGATTCTAGCGTGAAAGTCGAGGGCGTTAACCACTCACCCTCCGAGACTCTTGAGGTATCTCTTGTAGAGAAAAGGTATAAAAAGGCAATTTTCCGGATTTTACTCCTAACACGTGACGCGGTTTCTCGACCGACACCCCATCCCGATTACAACGGGCGCAAAGAAGTATAACTTCAAAAAAACATTGTTGGAATTGTATTACGTTAAGAAAAATATTAGCGGAATTATGGCTTAAACGAAAAAATCATGGTATTATCATCATATAATATTATGTAAAGGAAATGCAAATGTTCTCTATAAACATTAAAATTATTTGTATTTTACTCTTGATTATAAAATATCAACTTGCAACATTGCAAAGGCTACGAGCTACCAGGCCTCTATAAATAGAGCCCTGACGAGCTACGGTTCTCTCCTAGGGCCAGCGTGTCTTTGATCTTAATTCATACAGCTGTGCATTTTACAACTAAATTAAGAATCTCTTAAAAAAAGTTTCGAAAAAACATTTTATTCATACGACTTTCTACAACTTTGCCGCAGATGAAATCTTGCTGCCCAAAAAAACAAAAAAATCCTCGCTTGGTGAAAAATTCAATTACCAGTTAGGTTTTTGTTCTTTTGTTAATAATTTACTGCCGTTTGAAAACTAAAAAAATCATACCACTGGAATCAGTAGCATTTTCTAAAGTCAGAGGTATAATTTTATTTCACAATGCTCTTTAGACAGATTCACAAGCACGAGAGAAAGCACACTACCTTGCGCTTCAAAACCTTTACATGACGGGTGTAAGTTCTAGAAATAACTACAGCACGATTTGGCAACTCCGACACTTCTCTCACCCGCCTAATTTCATGGCCGCGAGTTTAGACCCATAGCCCGTTTCCGGTTTCTAGAATATCCTCGAACATTCTAGAACAGGAAGTCTCGTCGATAGTCTAGAATTGTCTTTAACATTTTACATTCTCATATTTTTACATTCTGGAACATTCTCCAACATTCTATATCGATGGTTAAGAGCACAATCATTATAAGCCCAATTTCATAAACTTTCGGAAAACGCAAAAAGAAGATTTTGAACTTGGGGGAAAACTTTATAATACCCATAAAATATGCAAATTACATGAAAACTTGTAGCCCATTTAATTTTTTATAGGAAATCAACAATATTTTTAAGCATATAACATATATAATAAATAAATTAAATGTAAAACTCATCAATGATGGACATACAATAACTGTTGTACACATACAGACAATATTGAATTAGGACATACTATGAGTGTGCTTAAACCAGATTGGTTCTTTTGGGCCTTTTTATAATGGATCAAGTGACTGAATAAAATAATAGACTGACACAATTAGGAGAATTTAATTTTTATCAAAGAAAAAATCAGAGGTGGTTATGTTTCGTTAACTTTTCATTTGATATAAAAAAGTGGTCTTTGTTATTTTAAAAGAAGGTTATTTATTCAGTCTAAGGTCAGTCTTATGGATAATATCAGTCTTCTCAGCACGACCTTTTTTAAATTGAATTCACTTAGCACACTTTATACACTTTTGGGTGATTTCCTTTTTTTAGTTCCAACTTGAGTTCCCCTTTTAGCAGCACTTCTACGAGTGGTCATTGTTGGTCTTGGATTTAGAGGCCGTCACTTGTTTTTACCTAAAGGAGTAAAATCGTCATCGTCTTCATCTTAAATAGCATATGGAACTACGTCCTTCGATTTATCTAAAGCGGGAAGTTCATTTATATAAGTAGAATAGCAGTCTGGAATCACCCGTGTCTTAAGGAGAGAAAGGAGGTCTTTCTTCTTTGCATTAGATATGGGGATCCGTGACTGATACTTTGGTACCAGTTTGATGCAATTTCAGTCAATAGAAGTGTCATTGTTACCTCCAGAGCACACATTTAGCTTAACAAATGATAGCTCTTCTTGAAGTTCATACTTGTATTGAATAATACTAGGCTAAGATTTGTCAAATCTTAACCATTTAATTTTCAGCCAATTTAATGTGTCTCCCAGATCGTCGTGGGTTAGGGCCTACTCTTCATAACTTCTTTTCCAAGCTTTGTTAAGTCTTTGATGTCACCAAATTCAAAATTGTTCACTTTATATGGACCTGGCTTCTTCCTTGCCATTTGAATTAGGATGCTCCAATCTCTGGGAGTGTATACTTGTTTATGTTTTCTTGCACGCTAAATTTTTGCATGCATGGAGTCGGCTTCTAAATAACTATGGCCAGGTTCCATGAATTTCATATCAATTGTCTCAATATTATGTGTTATATTTACTACATACAACAAAGCTGCTGAAATGAATTGGTTTCTATTCTTTCGCCCACGTGTGTCTGAATAGGTTACAAAATGCGTTACACTTTCAGGTAGATTTTTTGTGTAAGTTAATATTGCGGTGCCTATTTCGCAAGATTTTTTCATACCACTACATTTGTCCCATATATAACCAAACCTATTTCCATGAGAGTCATACATTGTGAAGTTGTACAACGATAGTTTGAGCTTATACTAAAATTGACAATCACCTGCATAAAAAACAGAAAGTACTGCCTGTAGATCAAAAGTAGCTGTTACTTTATTATCAGCCTTGTTACTAAGTGTGAAACAAATACTTTTTGTTTATCTGTGTTACCAATCTCCCAGTATTCTACAAATAGCGCCTTTTGCCTATTTACTGAAATATGTGTTGAGCATTTTAAACCTGCAGTTACATTATTCTAGAGTTACAGGTTTTTTATCTTGTATTAAAACCCTTTTTGTTGTTCTGTATGACTTCCCACTCATTCTATTTCTTTTACGGATGTTCCTCTCCCATGAGTCAGGGTCAGCTTTACGTTTCCTAGTTCTTTTATTTTTGTCTTAGTTTTCTTCATCTGGGGCTATTTCCTGTTGTTCTTCTGCGCCATCCTCAGCAACTTCTTCACTAACTATGACTATTTCCTTTTGTTTTTCTACGCCACCCTCAGCAAACTATTGACTAACTATGCGGACAACCTCTTCATCTTATGCACGATCATCAGCAACTTCTTCATTTACTACACCTGCATCTTCCTCATAATATGCCATGCTATCTTCACCGTTATCAAAAATACTGATTGGTAATAATATATCGTATGTTCCTATATCAATATCAACGTTGGAGCAGTTAAAGGGTAGAGAGTCTTCAATGCTTTGAGCCATACCTGAAACATAAAAAAAAAACACACACAAAGTACTTATTTAAGGCTTTCATGAGCTGTATTTTTAATTACTGATTGACAAACTTGAACAATAAAAAACCCCAATAATTATAGTATTGTTACTTTGTATAAAAGTACTAAATCATCATTAATTCATAATATTCATTTGTTGTCCATTTTTCTTACTATCCACTGAAAAAAGTAATTTTTGTTTCTGTTTTTGTCTAAGGTTATTTGTTGACGATGGATATTTTGAATTTTCAGTCAGCAGCACACACAACATGGATTTTATGTTAAGGAGGGCCCTGCTGTGTATACTTAAGCATGTTAACATATGTACCTTTTTCTCATGAACCAATTGAGATAACTTAGTTCTGTTTTTTCCCTGTTAGGTGCTTCCTTCTACACAATTAGACAGGAGGTTTTTATTTTTTTAGAATTTTTCAATATTATTAGAATTTTTTAAAAAATTGCAATTTTTTAAAGTTTTTTTTATTAAATATTTTTTTATTTGCCCATTTGGAAATTTATTTTTAAAAGATCCAGTTAAAACATATATAGTACCATAAACTAGAAGTAAAAAACAAAAATTCACCCTCTGGTAGTTTTTCAGAAAAAGGTACATTAATATAATTTAAAATAACTTGTAGAAAAACGCAGAAAACGAGAACTGAATATTAAGTTATGAATTAACTTACATTTTAGTGCATCCCAGCAGCATATGATGGTAAATCTGGGTCTTCTGCTTCCTCCAATAGGTCTTGTAGCTGTTTTTTGCCTTGCTTCTGGATAACCTGATTTTTTTTTCTAAATCTTGAGCTACTTTGTCGGCTTTTGCGCCTCGCCTGCGGTCGAGTTTTTTTCATGGCAGCAACAAAGTGTTTACCAGGTGGCAAGCCAATCTCCTTTATAACTATGCATTTGCCAACATTTCCATTGTTGAAGGAGTTGACAGCTTCATAAGCTCCAAATTTTAGTGTTGAGAGTTTTACAAATGTTCTTTTGGGAATATAGGTCCACAAAATATTGTTGAACGACTCGTTACAATTTTGGGATTTACCTTTCAAACATTTTTCCAGAAGTCCAGGCCTTGATTCTGTAAATGGGCTTTATAAATTCCATTATGTCCTCTGGCATGTGGAAGTGTTTAGTGTGGTCATAGTTTTCTTTCTTCATCATAGCTTTTTTGTATTTACACCACTTTTTTGCACCCGATGGACAGAGGCTGTGCTCTGGATTTTCATTGCTGGCCAAAATATGGAAGTATTGTGACCATACTGCTTTTCTCATGTTCTGGACACTGTCAGTGTTTCTCCTTATTGCTAGGCCATAGTAATTTGGCATATTACCTATAGCATGTATGGTCAAGCGTTTCTTTCCGCTAAGGCGATTGCCATTTGGAAGAGTCTTGGTTTTCGAGCGCAGTGCCAACAGCCTACTTCCCATCCTTTTTTTTTTGACATGGTTGATAAATTCAAGTTTTTTTAGAACAGTATCTGGCCCATAGGGATTTGACTCTGATACTGCTTTGAAAGCATTTGAGTCTCCATCACCCAAGTAGTTGTCGTACCTTACATCGTACGTAGGCGCCAACCGATGGAAAATGTTCATTGCCCCCGACACTTCCATACCACCGCTTGTCTCGGTGTAGTTGGCTATACAAGACTCATCATGCCTATATTTAATCTTCTCCTTACACTCACAGTATTTTGACATGACTTCAATGTCTAAAACTTTTCCTATGTTGAAATCAATGACAGATACCACTCCATTGAGAGACAAATGTCCTAGTTTCGGCCATGACCTGTCAACGGTGACAGATAAGTCCTTATGCCAATGCTAATCATCATTCTCACGCACTGCTTCCTCTACTGCCTGTTTCAGACTCTATAGTCTTTACTAACTTTTTCAGTTACTGAGGCTAACTATGTTCATACATACAAAATCTAGCGATCAGAGGGGGTAAGTTCATTATTCCACAAAACATTTCTGCCGCGGTTCGACCTTTACCGATAGCACGCATGTATATACTAGGCGAATGTTTGCGTCGTAATACTCGGTTTTACAGCCATTTTCTTCTACAAAAACATTATCAGAGTTCTTTTGGCTGGCTTTACTATCACAGACAGAACAATTTATTTTTATTTTCACTGCAAGCCCTCTTACAGGAACTTTGTCAACATTCAGCCTACTATGGCATAGCCTAGACACAGCTATTTCACTAAGCAAGTCTTGTAACTTACCTATGTCATACTCATCATAGAAGTAAATTGTTCATAATCATTGAGTGACTGGTGTAACTTACTAGAACTGGATGGTGGAGTAGGCCTATGCAAGTTGTTGCTTTCATTAGGACTAGGCCTATGATCAGATCTACACTCAGTGTCCTGGTTCCCTTCTAGGTCCACAACTTTGCATTTTCCTACTAGTTTTCTTTTCTTGATCACTCGTTCTGATCTTCCCATCTGGAGCAATAACTAATAATAATAAACTAAGTATCCCAAACAAAATCCACAGGAAAAAACAATTTACTACACCAACAAAATATTTCAGCTTTGCAATAGCAGAATGTCAACAAACATCAGCTGAGAGTCAAATGATTGCTTTCACTGTTCACAGATGTGTTATCAACACAAAAACAAAATAACATAAGCTAAAACTAGTCCTGTGAAATATAAGTACATGTACAAGTGACAGTGAGTAGTAGCTTTAGTGAGTAGCTGGCGTTCAAAGCAGAGCAAATCTCTTCAAAAACGACCTGTTGCCTTCCAGGAAAAATACGTTTATAATTAAATAGCATTGCATTGTTACTGTAAATTATATACCGTTTTGTCCAGGAAGAAATTATCTACAAAAATTAAATAAAAACTAAAAATCAAATTTTTTGCGAAATTTTGAGAAGTGCCCCCTTTAACAATAATGAAAAACTAAATGAGGAAGGCTTTTACTTCAAACATGGTCTATCCATGCATTTTAATCCCATTAGGCCTAATGCTGCAATCAAAGAACTATTAATGATAGTGATAATAGATGTACAAATTTTAATTTGATCTACATGGCATATTACTACTAAGATTATCTGTTATTGGAATCATAGCCTAGCACTTATCCACGCTTCTCACATAATGGCCTAATGAATACCAGGCATACTTTCTTTGATACTTTACTTCTTTACTGCAAAGATTTTAAGTTTAGTCAGGTAGGTTGTTTCATGATGACCATGAATAGAACTTCTGAATTAATAAAGTAAACAAAGTGTGACCTAGATTCATTATTTAGAACACTAAATACTAAATGGGTAAGTAAAACTAGTTATAAAAATGAAAAGAAGAGATTTATTCCAAGTATAAGTGTATACTGTCAGGTTATGCCCTTATGATACATTATTAATTATTAAAATATAGGTAAAAAATTTGGTACAGTTTAAATCCTAACCAAAATCAGCTTACCTTCTCTAAAGCTGGTCAAAGTTGATTCTGTATTTGAAGACTTTTCAGGTATGTTTGTTGACATTTCTTTTTTTAGCATATTTACAATTCTTGCTCCACGGCCTTCCATTGTGAAAACATTCATTTGAAACAGATAGTTTTAACTTATTTTCACGCTTAGTATTTTCACGCAATTTTCACTTTGTCATCCAGTAAAACTGCCATGAGTTGGTTTGTTGGTTACCTTCTGCACAGCTATTGAAAGTCCAAATATACACCATGTGTGCATTGGTGTTGTTTCTCTTAATCAGCTGTTAAAAAACTGGTAGATAAAATAAGTGTGCCCATACAACAGCTGTCTTGTTTTTATTGAAATGTAATGCACAGATGGTGTTTGTCCAGACATACAATATGTGTACACCACAGTGTTTTCACCATACCATTTATATTATATGAAGTGAAGGACATACAACGAGTGTGTTTATGAAACTGTTGTCACATTTTGGTACATTGGTAATGTACAGACTGAGTAAGTCTGTACATAAAATAAGTATGCACAACATATTTGGATCCCTGCTTTATGGCAATAACACATGAATGACATATAATAAGTGTGCACACCCAACAACTGTCTTGATAAATTTATACAAAAATTGTATTTGGTTGTCAGGGGTTTTTGGTTTGAATTGGACTTACAATAACTGTGCAGGTCGAAATATAAAGTCTACAGCTTTCCAGTGATACCAATAACTCATTTTGACAAAAAATGGACATACAAGTTTGTGCTCTTAACAATCGATATTGAATGTTATTAATCATTATATTATAATTGTAAAATTTTAGAAAACCATTTTAATTGAATTTGATTTATTTTTAAAATTAATAACTCATTACAAAGTAAAACAATTAATTATCAAAAAATAAATGCAACAATGTATGACTATTTCAATTTTTTTTTTTTGTGCAATGGTTATTACGAAGTGGCTCCTTGCTTGGTTGTAACTTAGTGAGAGGTTTACATATATCGTATATATACGAATCTATAAAAACATATATTTTATTGGAAAGATCTACTACATAGCCCACATTATTTGATTATAAACTGTGAGAAAACTACAATGAACCTAAGTCTAATTATTATGCTTTATACAACGGGCAAAACTGAGTACACATTTTTACTCCCCAAATATAAATTATTTAAAAAATATTTAACTCTTCCAATAGATCAACCCACAGAAACTGATTCTAACCCTGAATTCAGATAAAACAATCTTCTCTCTTAGTTTCACAAATTGTGTCCTCACCTCTACTCTGGCCTGGTTGCTCGGACAGTCGGACAGCTCAGCTTCCTCGCCCCGACGTCCACCTGGGCTAGCACACCTCACGTAAAAGCCTCTCTGGTCTCTCCTTGGCTCCCGCTACGGCCCCGAAGACCCGGTACGTCTCACGCAAAAACTTTTCCCAAAATACCTCTTTTCTATCTATTTAAAAACTTTTGTCCCCACTCAGTTTTCCCTTTCTAGTCTTACTTTGATGTTAGCCTAGTTAAAAATGAAACTCTGCGATTTACATCATTTCTAATTACTTAACTATCTACTCTATATTACTGTGATATTACCTAATTGTGTTTGCCAATACAATTCTACTATTTTGTTAAACATTTACCAACATTACTTTTGTCTAACAAAATTACCTATCAATTCATTTCATTTCACAGGGTGTATAACGATAAACATCTGACAGTAAATTATAGTGAGGAAAGTTTCTACAAATTATGATTTGTATCGCGTAGCCTAACATAAGTCAGTTCAAAGTTAGAAAGCTCACTTGATCAGAACAATATAACCAAACTTATTTAACCATTGTACTTGGATTTGTAGATCCACGAACGTTATGTTTAGCAGAAACTTTAATAAACTTTCTGGAAATTTAGTTATTTGTGAGAAATGTGTTCCCAATGTAATCTTAGTTTCTTAATACATTTGAAATAGATAGGAAATATTTTCGATCACAAATACAAGAATTTAATCAACTTTCCTTCTCCAAGAATGCCGTAAAGATCTTTTCATGAAAACGAGGGGAGTATACTGAAAGCCATAAAAACAGAAGTTTTATAGCCGGACTACCAGATTACAAAAACGAAGCATCGCCTGAGCGTCTTAAACGAGTTTTCCATCGCTTTAGGCTAAACAAAAATGAGCGTTAATGTAAACAGAAAGTTGTTTGAGCCAATATAAAAGTTTATGGAGAAATGAAGTTACTTTACTGTTGAAATTGGAACAGGTTACATAAAACAAATGTAAGCAGAAATAACGTAACTGAGCCTCTGAGCTAAGTTGAGTGAATTTCCAAAACTAAGTTTATGTGTTTTAGGGTTTCAACCAACTATTTGAGAAAATTTTCTACTCCCGAGGAGTTGAAAAGCTCCCTGCGTGTTGATACATATTAGTAGAATTTGTTTGCACCTTAGACTCCAGCCCCGGCTCACACGCTGCTTAGTTCCGCTCGCGTGGTTGCAAGTTTGCACCTCAACTTTGCAGCCTCGGATTATGGACTGTTTTGCTTCGCTCGCTGTTGAAAAACTCGCTCCGTGAGTTTGCATCCCGCCGTCTCCCACTGATCACAAGCTGCCCCCACGGTAAAATTCACCATGTAGGTTTGTACCGGGCACTTTTACGGAATTTTACGCTTTGATTGATTTTGGGATAATAGACGGACTATAAGACCGTGTAAAAAACCAAATTTGCAGAATATTTTCCTATGTTTATTTTTCTAGATAAACCATAAAAGATTTCACTCTAGTACGAAATAAATAAAAAAATCAAGTAAAGAAACGCGCTTCCAGTTGTTAGATTTTTTGGTTAAGAATCTCGTCCGAAGGGTTTGAAAAAACCAACGTATGTGCCAAATTTTGACCAAACCGGACGTAAAATACGTCCGTTAGAGTGCGAACAAATATTTTAATGTCATTTCAAAACGTGTTCTTGGGACCATGATCGGTGCTCATTAATCACTCCCGACCTTAGCTCTCACCATAATAGTCACTGCATCTTTTCTATGGAATTTCACAATGCACCTGAGGTATGTCAGTGGTAAGGCGGCTGTGTATTTTGCTAAGATTAGAGCACCTGTACCGCAATTAATTGGTCTTGGATATTTTCGTAATTTATTCCACTCTTCGTCTTCGTATAATGTAAAGACAATACAAAAAAGACAAAATGCAGTCGGACTGAGGAGGTGCTTCTGCAATTTTCCGCATGGGCCTCTAGATCCTCTATGGGATCTATGGGTCTAGATACCGAATGAAAATTCCGTTTATTTGACTTGGAAGCCATTTTAATTCACCCTGATCTTGGATCAGTTTCTAGACTTAAATTGAAATATTAATACACCCACTCACTACTAAAAATTTTTAATTCAGTTAATTTTTATAACTCTGCTCCGCTCACTTTTTATATAATTTTCTGAAATATATTTCAAATATACCATAATTATATAAAAGGCTTTGTTCTGATTTAATCACTGAATTACTGACTGACTGATCTAGAATCAACTTAGAACAAAAACTATTTAAGATAAAATACGAAAATTTAAACATATATTTTCTATGGGTTCATAGACGACTACTAAGAAAGGATTATAAAATAATAGAAGCTGAGTGCTTGGGATCAAGTTCATTTGAAAGTTAAAGAAACTTCTATCATTTAATTAAATAGTTGAATTGCAGAGACGTGGAAAGTAATTGAACTAATTGTATTCATACATTGGAATACTAATTGAAACATACTTTAAACGCAATTCGGAACATATAGACTAACATTTTCTTTGAAGAATATCGTATTAATTGAAATAACAAGGTCTAATTGCAGAAGTTTACAGTAAAATTAAAATTATATTGAGTAGAAACGAATGAATTAATGACTCACAGCATCAAGATAATAACAGCTCATTATGTACATATAATATTTTTGTATTTACTGTGTTGGTATAGGATAGCGGGTTTAAAAAACAATTATTAAACACATAACTTAAATATTACCCTTCATTCGATTGTTTTCACAGTTACAGCATCCGATAGGGAATCAAAAGAGCTACAAAAAGGCGTCTAGATTTTTTTGTTAAAATGTATGGTTTTTTAGTGATTTAGGAATATTCAAACAGCCTCCATTTTGAAACGAATGACTGGATATAATCGCTTAAAACTTCATGTCAAGTTTTAATGAACTCATTATTCAAACATTTCTCTAGATATTAATTATTTTGTAAAAGAAAACAATATGACGAATATCTGGAAAACGAAGTGTTTTCGTGCTTTTGTTTATATGAACTTTTTTATTATTGTTTGCTATAGAGACATTGCTGTGTAGTTGTTATGAATCACCCTTTATAATATAAGTGGTTTTGTCCTGACTGACTGACATAGAATCAAAGTGGAGTAAAACTACTTTAAAAAGAAATACGAAAACTTAAAGCTATATTCTTATGTTGTTACAGACGAACACAAAGAAAGGATTTAGCAAAAATTTAATTTTAAAGTGTAAAAATTCCCATGAAACAGCTGTTCTGATCAAAAGCTTGGAGACACATGTTTGTTTACATTCGTTACCATAACAACCCAATATCCTTATATATAATTATTCTGTAAGCAAAATTTTAGATTCAAAATTGTGGGAATTTGGTAAATCGGAGGATGATGGGAGAGGTGTCAAATCAAAGGTATCGATTCAGGGAACGAGGGAAAATATAAGTTTTTTCTAAAATTAAAAACTAAGGGGCTTTTGAGATCCCCGAAAAACGAAAAATCCATATAAGAAATACATGAGAATTTAAAAACATACAACAGCTGTTCTGCAGCTTACATTAAAACATTTGGTATTAAATAAATAAATTATAAAAACATAAAACAGCTGTTCTGCAGTTTACATTAAAACATTAGGTATTAAATAAATAAATTAAAAACATAAAACAGCTGTTCTGTAAAATAATATGACAGTTAAAGTAAATTATATTTTTTAAATAAAATCTGCTACTTATTAACCTATAAAAGATACACGTTGACACACACATAGAGTAACCTTATAAGTGTGATTTTTGGAAGGTTGTATGGCCGTCCTATTAAAACTCTTCATACATTTCTACTAATATCATAAAGAGGTAAAGTTTGTCTGTTTGTTTGTTTGTATGTAGGGGGTAATCTCTGGCACTATACTGAACCGATTGAAAAAATAATTTTACTGATAAAAAGCTACACTTTACCTTAGTAACATAGGCTATAATTCATTTCGATAAAAACCTTTTTTTATTTCAATATTTGTAAATTTAGTCGGAAAAAATTCTTAGGTTAGACCTAGAATGATAAACCAACACATGTATTTACATTTATTACCATAACAATAAATTGAATAAAAGAACAGATAATAATATATATAATAGCTGTCTGTTCCAATATTTCCATTAACAGCTGATTTCAAAATTTGAAGCAATTATTTTTGTATTTCTAGATTTTAGGTTAGGGTTTTAAAGTGTAGACCTGAGCCTTGCTGGTTCTTTTAACCATTATTATAACTGCTGTTATGAAATATAAGAAATAATTTGATTTGAACATTTATCATTATTTATTATCTTAATTGTGAGGTTATTATTATTAATCATATAACTTTGTTATAAATAAAACATAACATTTGTTTTTAGAAGGTTCCATTGGGGGTTGGCGTGCGGAGCACGCCGGGGTCTCCCCTAGTATGCAAATAATTAGACTAAACAATTCCCTATATTTTGTCAGTATACTTACAATCACTTATATTTTTAAATATAGTAGACAACCGCCTATATTTTTTTCAGTATAGAAAACAATCCATATATTTTCAGTATAGTAGACAATCGCCTACATTTTTCAATATAGTAGACAACCGCCTATATATTTTCAGTTTAGTAAACAATCACCTGCACTTTTCATTATACTAAACAATCCCCTATATTATGTCAGTATACTTTCAATCGCCTACATGTTTCACTATAGTAGACAACCGCCTATATTTTTTCAGTTTAGTAAACAATCACCTGCATTTTTCATTACACTAAACAATCCCCTAATTTTGTCAGTATACTTTCAATCGCCTATATTTTTCAGTATACGAAACAATCACCTATATTTTTAAATACAGTAGACAACTGCCTAATTTTTTTTAGTGTAGTAAACATTCACCTATATTTTTCAATAGGTAAAGAAATTATTTTTAAACTATTGCGACGCGAAGATGCTCACAAACATGTCAGTTTGCAGAAATTGCATCACTT
>JAGFPH010002601.1:128933-160051 GCA_018207615.1 Philaenus spumarius | reverse complement strand
TTTTTGGGGTTTTTTTTGCCAAAAAGGGGGTTGTTTTTCAAAAAATTTCAAAACCGCTTTTCTTGCTTCTATGCAGGCCTACTAGACATGTCTGGTGCAAATTTGTTTGAAATCGATCGAATAGTTTTCGCTCTAGCTTTGTATACAATCAGACATACAGACAGACATTTGGTAAAACCACTTTTTTGGACTCAGGGGGTCCCAAAACGGATATTTCCACACAAATCTCAACATAATTTTTTTTTGCGATCACTATACTTTCTCTATATTATAGTATAGTGAGAAAGTGAAAGGAAATTTAAACCAGAATTATCAAATCTTCTATACTAATATTATGAAGAGGTAAAATTTGTTTGTCTGTTTGTATGTAGGGGGTAATCTCTGGAACTATTGAACCGATTGAAAACAGGTTTACTAATAAAAAGCCACACTATCCCTGTGTAACATGGGCTATAATTTATTTTGATAAAAACATTTTTTATTTCAATATTTGTGAATTAAGTCGTAAAAAATCTCAGGTTTTTCTTAGGTTGATGAACCAACACATTTCATGTATTTACATTTATTACCATAGCAACCATTTGAATAAAATAACATATAAAACATCTGTTTGCTCCAATATTTTCATTAACAGCTGATTTCCAAGTTTGAAGAAATTATTTCTATTTCTAACTTTTAGGTTATTTTTTATTAAAGTGTAGACCTGAGCCTTGCTGGTTATTTTAACCTTTATTATAACTGCACTGTTATAAAATATACAAAATAATTTGATTTGAACATTTAACATTATATACCATCTTTGCTTGGGGTTATTATTAATCTATACCTTTATTATAAAGAAAAAATAACATGATTATGTGCTTAGAAGGCTCCAACGGAGTTGGCGTGCGTAACACTCAGGGGTGTATCCTAGTCATATCTTATTTTTATTAAATCTAAGCTACAGAGACGATAGTTTATTTATCTAAATCATTTATAAGGATAGTGTGTGCAGATGACAATACCATTAAAGGGTTTGGTCATGTTCCTAACAGTTAGTCATATTTAATACAAAGAAGGTGAACATTCTTTTTTGTTTTGAATATATACTATGCTAGCTGCCCGATCCGGCTTTGCAAGGATAGACAAATCAAAGTTAAATGTTTATTAACAAAGAAAAAAAAATATCAATACATGTATTACACCATGTATTTCTTATGGGAAATTTTAGTAACTTTGAACCCCCCAAACTCCAAATAAAATTTCGAATTTTTTGAAGACTTTTCTTAGCGAGCATCTACTGCCCTAGAGGAAGTGACATACCAAATTTAATTCCAATCCGTTCGGTGGTTTTTGAGATTTCGTGATGAGTCAGTGAGTGGTATTTGGATTATATGGATTAAAAATGAAATTATAGATTTTTAATGTGATTTAACTAAAAAACTGGAAATTCAATTTTAATGGAAATTTTACTGATGTGACAAACATTACATGGGTTATGTTTCATTGTTTTTTTTAATGGGGCGATGAAAAAATTAAACTAATTCTAACAAAACGATTATTAAAAGTTATTTAAAAACGTTTGATAAAATTTTAAGAAAACGTCATATAGCCTAATTTGATGTCCCTCATCATCAAACAAGAATTACAAATTTGAATGAACCAATAATGTATTTTTATAAAATTATTAGCTAAAATGCTGTAAACAGATAACATTTTTTAAATAAAAATAAATTTAAAACAACTGCTAAAAGATACTAAAAGGACCAATTGTGCCTGTAAAGTAACCAGATTCAACTTGTTTTCTCATGTTTAATTGGAATTTATATGTAGGCCTATGTAAAACCTTAATGTTTTTCTTGACGTTATGAAGAAAAGAGTTTCTATTAATGACAAATATGTAGCAATCATAAGAAATTACTTAGATGTAAACAATTCTATTATTAAATGGTAGAATAATGTATCAACTATATAAAGATAAGTGCTAATTTAATTTGAAAGAAATCTAAACAATGCGAAGTATTTGTTTGTGTATTCATTATTCATCAAAAATATAAACCTATGACCTACCGAAATTCATTCTTCATTCATTGCCAATATGCTTGAAGGTTGTTGGATTTTTTGGTTAGCGAACTTGTCCGATGTACGAACCACTTAGAAAACCAAAGTGTGTACTAAATTTGGACCAACTCTGAAGTAAAATCTGGCCCATAGAATATTAATACGTATATAAATAACGCTTTATTTACATCCTGAAACGTGTTCTGGGTACCCTGATCGGTGCTCATTGACTACTCCCGACCTTAGGTCTCACTTCAAGAGCTCATTATTCCATTGGAAATTCTCTAATAAATACAAATATTATGTAGTACTTAGCGGGAGCCTTTGAATTAGAAACAAAAACGTACTCAAACATAAATGTTTTTTGTCCATTTGAAAACGTTTCTCCCAAACCGTTGTCCTATATTTCTTTACCAAGTTTCAAACCTTTTACGAAAAGGTCTTAAAAAGTGCCGAATGGTTATTTCTGAAGCGAAATCCTGAATTCTTTTACATGATATAGCAAGGTAATGGCGATTTCACAATGCGGACATTGTGGTATAATGGTGTTGACTTTAGAGAAAGGATTACATAAAGGTATAGGGAAATAAGACACTCAAGCGGATGATTGAGGGTATGGAAAAGTAACCTGCAACAGAAGTAACGACGATATTTTTAGATCCAATAAAAAATAACTAGAGATAATATTATATACAACTCAATATATTATCTCTTAAATAACAAAACGTATCTAGCAACTTGTTTTTAAGTAGTTCCATATGTCTTTTCGAAGATAGCCTCTCATCTATTAGGATCCCCAAATGTTTAAACTGCATTAAACATTGTACTTCAAAGAACCATGAAAAATGAATTTTCAAAGTATTTAGTATATTTGTCCGGTTGTAACGATACTCAGATATTGACTGATATTTTATAAACTTAGTGTTTCTATTAGTACTGTAAACTAACGTATTTATCTCTATTTTACACATAACGAAGTTGGTATCTATGCAATTAGCCGCCCGTTTCGGTGTACGTAGAATCAGAACGCCAGCGCTAGGACAAAGTATCTGAACACCATTGAGAAGTGTAGGAATGTACGGGGCAAGGGGTGGGTAGATCGATCAGTGCCTGGGCTTTCAGAGTAGGGGCGTCAGTGCACCGCGCCGCGTGCTAGCGTGTGTATCGGTGCAGTCTCTGTTTACTGGATTAAGTGATCAAATGTGGGTGCGAGAAAACTTGACCAACGGATGCGTTTAGTAATCGATTTCAATCGTTATTGACATTTCTCTTGTATATCAAATAAAATTTTTTTTTTTTTACTTTTTCTTTCAAAATAATTAAAACAACAAATTTAATTATTATTAACATTAAATAATAATAAGTAAGTAACCTTAGACCGAATGTTTAGTTTTTTATTCAAACGAATAAAAAATATAAAATGTTTCCAATAGATAGTTCCTTGGAAACAGCTTAAAGTAACAAAGTTTTTCATTAAAATTGTTTTCGCTTGTAATCGTTAATAATAGCTTTCATATGACATATAATTCGCAGACTTAAAGACAGTTGAACCCTTTTTCCGTACTTGTCACTTAAATTAAATTGATAAGTGTCAATAAGCGAGACCAAACATTTAATTTTGATTGTAACTATTAAAGAAGATAGTAATGTACTGACACTAAAGTTGCTAATAATTATCTGTTAGAAGATAGTTGTTTTAGTATACATTCAAAGCAAATAATTTCTTTAGAAGATTCTAGGTATCAATTTAGAGCAAATAGTTTTTTAGAAGGTTCTAGATATCAATGTAGAGCAGATAGTTTCTTTAGAAGATACTAGAGTATCAACTTAGAACAAATAGTTTCTTTAAAAGATTTTAGAGTATCAATTTAGAGCAAATAGTTTCTTTAGAAGGTTTTAGATATCAATTTAGAGCAGTTAGTTTCTTTAGAAGGTCCTGGAATAGCAATTTACAGTAAATGTTTCTTTAAAAGGTTTTAGAGCAGATAGTTTCTTTAGAAGGTACTAGAGTATCAATTTAAAGCAAATAGTTTCTTTAGAATGTTATAGAGTATCAATTTAGAACAAATAGTTTCTTTAGAAGGTTTTAGGTATCGATTTAGAGCAGATAGTCTCTTTAGAAGGTACTAGAATATCAATTTAGAGCAAATAGTTTCTTTAGAATGTTCTAGAGCATCAATAAATAGTGCAAGTAGTTTCTTTAGAAATTTGTAGAGTAGCAATTCAGAGTAAATAGTTTCTTTAGAAGGTTCTTGAGTAGTAATTTAAAAAAAATTTCACTTAATGACCTCACTTTGTGCCCAAAGAACAGATGAAATTAAGATTTTTAACTCATGCAAACCCCACTAAATAGGCTTCCCAGATTCGTACCTAAGATAGTGCAGAACTGTGCTGCATTGTACAGCCTATCTATTGCCTTTCCCATTTTGATTAGAAAATATTAAATCGATAATAAATGTATTATATTGTTGTTTTTTTGGCAAACAGATTTCTTTACTCAAACAGATAGTTAAAGTCTAACGTAGTAATAAAAATATTTGCAATATGTAAAAAACATAAAACCTTTAACATATTTTAATTAGTTAGGATGTCAATTATTCAACGTATCTATGAAATAAAAGTTGCAACTACAGATTTTTAGTAATAGCCAGTATGAGTTATCAGTAATAATTTTAAAACCATCAAATTGAGAACGTAAATTGTTTCGACAGGCTTCGCTTAACTAACTAGATTGTTTTTGTGGAGAAAATAATTTCCGAACAATCAATGACTTTCATATTACTGGACTCCACTAAAACTTTTAAGATTGGAAATATAAAATCAGGAAGTTTTTAATCGAAGTTTTAATAGAGAACATTTCTTTCCGTGTCATATAATACACTCTAAAAAGTTGCAAAAAACATTATGTAAGGAGAGAAATCTATAGAAAGTTAAAGTTAAATTTAATACTTAAGAGTCAGTTGATAATTTACGGCCGTAAACGGAATGAAACTTTGAAGGTTTACTGAATTTGTGGATGGGGATGTCGTTCGTAAATTTTGTGTTACTAACTTTAGAAACTTTCTAGGAAGTTTATGTCAAATGTTTATTAAATTAGTAGAAAATCGTAATAAAATATATGGTGCGTTAGTACCATATATATGTAATATGTAATCTATAGAAATATGTATATATTTATAAAATATGAAGTCCTTACTGACTGACTAACTGACTAATTCATAATGAACATACAGCAAAAACTATGATATGTAGAGCCTTAACATTTTCACTTTTTCGGGTTATCTTCATATAACTATGTTGCATGAAGAAAGGATTTGGCAAAACAATTATTTCATGGGTTGAAAATGGTAAACGCTGGGGTTATGTCACAGACCTATAATAGATAAAACAGCTGATTTGAATCAAGCTTAGCAACACACGTTGGCATAATATTATACCGAACCGACACAGGTTTGTTGAATGCATTTACATTCATTACCATAGCAACCAACTTATTGAATTTATAATTAATTCATTATGTTTCACAAACCACATCTTTATTAGGTTATTTAAAAAAACAAACACAAACAAAAATAAACTAAAAAGGCTTACTAGGCTTATAAAAGGCTTGTAATTCAAACATCTGTTGTTACATATTACAAATAAAACCGCTGAGTTGGTTGGATACAACTTTAGATTAATCCTATACTGAACGAACAACAGTTTCTTGAAAGCGTTTAGATTTATTAACATACCAACCAAATTGACAAATTTAGAATCAGGTAACTATTCTTCACTAAAAACAGTTTTTTTTAGGTTAGGTAATAATAGCAAATATAACCAAAGAAAATGTCTTACTTATTATAATTCAAACACCTATCACTATTAAAATTATGCTAACTTTGATTTTTATTTGACCTATTTAACCAGTAGTAATAAAATACTACTTTATTATTGAAATACTAATTTTGTGTTTGTTTTCTGGTAATTGTCTTACAGTTCAAATCATACAAAATTGATGAACGATATTACAGCGATGAGGATTTTATTTTAATATCTATTACCAGAAAAACTGTATGCTAATTAATTTTGTTTCTTGATAAAATACACATTATTGGCCGTCTACTAATGTAACACACAACAATGTAAATGTAACTACCACTACTAGTTTGAAAAAAATACAGTCAATAAACACTGTCATTATACAACAGTATTTATTTATAAATAAATACATCGATGTCTCAACAATGGCATTTTCAGGCTGACATTTAACACAAACTACTGTATACTAACAACACATATTCATCAAACAAATTTGTTAAATGTTATTATTTTTGCATATTTTTGTATGTTGTGCCAGCTAGGTCTACTACTTGACAACCCTGGAACAACATGTGGCTACTCAAAGACAATTTTTATTATCTAAGACGTGTAAAAAATGTGCAAAAATAATAAAATTTTAACAATTTTCATGTTGATTATGTGTTGTTGGTGTATAGCCTAATGGTTTGTGTTAAATGTCAGCCTAAAGATAATGTCATTGATACGGTGAAAAATGTGGCATTTATATATATAAAAAAAAAAAAACAAGGATTATTGAGACATACAAGGTATTTATAACCATTTATTTATAAATAAAGCAATCCGATAGGCTACAGTGAATTCTACAGTAGCCTATTTATTTCTTGTAAATATTGCAAAGATGACAAAGTGTTACATCAAAGTCTTTAAGAAAACGTGTTCATAAAGAGAAAATCATTTTCGTGGTTTAGAAAATGAAATGTAACTCCTACATTACTTGAAGAGACACAATCTTATAGTGTCTTAGAAAGCAGTTCTGCTTATAGTAAGCAGTTGGCCTCGCTTGGAAAAACTAATGAAATCACAAAAAAAAGCCTTATACAATTAACTAACTATTATCAACAAAACGTGAAGTATTCCTACCAAAAAACGAAGCCATATACAATTAACTAACTATTATAAATAAAAAGTTAAGTATTCTTACAAAAACTACAAAGCCTTGTACAGTTAATTAACTATTATCAAACAAAAGTGAAGTACTCCTACAAATCGAATTACTTTTGTTCTGATAAAAGAAGTGTATTTTTTAAAATAAAATCTGTCTGGAACTTACCCATGAAAATAAATGTTATTAATCTTACATTTGTGTACCAACTGTAAAACTTTAATACTTTTATTTATCTCCGAACAACTTTAACAGCCGAAAATAAAATGAATCATGTTATTTGAATGAGTTTATTTTTGGGTCCATACAATAGGAATACCTCTTGAAAGTTTTTTGTCGTAAAAAAATCTTAGTACATTGAACTAATTTACTTGAAAATGAATTAGCAAACATAAAATAAATTTTCGGTAAGGTTTTAAAATTTGAAAATATTTTCAAATAGTTAAATTTGTTGGCATTTTTTATTCAATAGCTGTTTTTAAAATGTATTGAAAGTTGGAATAAATTCGAAATATTTAGTGAAATTTATAATTTGTTTCATATTTAGCACACAGTTCAAATAAACTGTGAACTACATAAATGCCGAGGGCTCTTAACAAACTTTCAAATCCAAACCATCAGGTTTCACCTTTCTGAGGTTTTCTTCAAATTTAGGAACTATCTTTTTGTTTTCAATAAATTAGTGTAACACCTATCGTCTATTAACACTAAGTCATATAAGCTAATCGTGCTTTTAGTGTCTATTCCGCCGTTTTGTAGTGTCGTTAGCAAACTTCTTCAAGAACATTGACCGACAAAATGTCTTCAAACGTAAATAGCAACTCTACCAACACGTCCTCCTCAACTACATACCGTCACCCATGGTGGCCAATGTACGAGATGGTACCGGACGCTGCGAGCAGTGAGTTACTACTTGCGGATCCTATAGATCCTGGAGGAGACGATGAGGTAGAGAAAGAACGGCCACCTCCAGTAGTCAGGGTAAACTTCCCACCTGATGTAGACACGACATCTCGACGTGCCAGTAGGAACTTCTCAATGCAACAGTTGAGACGACGCTCTCGCAGCATGAGTGCGTGGTCTGATATGAGTCGTTCATCGTGGAGGCTGGATGAAAGGTCAGTGAATGCTATCGATTGAAAGATTTATGTTTTCTCCTCACTTCATTTAATCACTGGTTTTTACATCAACAGAAATTTTCCTGTTCCTAAACCAACCGATCCTATATTTTATTTTTTATGTGTAATGTTATATTAAGTTGGGTATGTGCAGTGCACTCCTTGGTTATACAATTTGGATTTGTCGCAGTGTACGGAAAATGTATAATATGTTTATTTCTTTCAGTTTCAGTTAGTTTTGACCATAAAACATACTTAGGACAGTCATTAAAGACATTGTAGGTAGCAAAAAATTGTCCTAATTTTTGGGGTTGTTATTGTTAGGATAGATACCAATGGTATAAAACCCAGGTTGCAGCTTACCTGTGCCAACTGCGTGGTGCTCGAAAAACCTCGAAACTTTCGGACTTTTTAAGTTTTTGGCTTATAACTTCTAAAAGATGCGTCCTATGGGAAAAGTCATCATATATACTTTTAAAGTAAACACAATTTGCTACAATTTGAGTGCATTTAGCTTACTATTTAGCGATTCCACGGAGATTTTATTGCACGAAATTTATAAAAAGGTACAAATTTCAATGTAAAATTCAATTTATTCGTCCGTTTTCGAGCTGATACATGTTTTATTACCTAATTTCGATAGGAAAGGTGAGATATTGCGTGGCACTTATGGTGAGACTTAAGGTCGGGAGTAGTAAATAAGCACCAATCATGGACCCCAGAACACTTTTTGGGGTGTCATTATAAATTGTGTATATATGAATTCGTACTCTAACGGCCGCATTTTTAAGTCCGATTTGTTCCAATTTAGTACACACGTTCTTTGTCTATGTCGCTGGGACGAGTTTGTTAGCAACCTAAACAACCGGAAGCACGTGTATTTGTGATTTTCGTACCAGAATGAAAATTTTTTGGGGATTTATATAAAAAAATTATTTAGGAGATTATTCTGAACATTTTGTTTTTGTTTTTGATTGATGTTTTGCACGCAAAACGTAAATTATCATAAAACTATCATTTCCAAATCCACGTGGGAACATCTTCTGATCCGAAGCAGCAAGGTCGAGGTGCAAACTCGCAAAGATAGATTTTCTGCTGGGAGTGAAACGAAGGAGCGCTTGACTAGAAGTTGGAGGCTTAGGTGCAAAAAGTCTACTAAAATATTTCTTACACATAGGCAGCTACTCAGCGTAGAAATAGATATACTCTGATGGTTCATTTCCAGATATTTAACAAATAAAACAGCTGATTAGGATCAAAAGCTAAACAAAACGATTTTAGGTTAAGCTTATACTGTACCACACACGTTTCTTGAATGCATTTCTGAACCAACTTTAGAAAGTTATAATCAATTGATTATTCTTAACAATTATCAGCTTTTTTAGGTTAGGTTAGTATTAAAAATATAAATAATAAGAATACTTTTTTGTATAAGTATATTATTCCAACATAATTTGAGCGCATAGTGTTATTTTAGCGCATTGTACAAGCTTGGTACTGTACTCATATCACTTATTATCTGGAAAAATCTTTGTGGGAAAAACACCTATAGCACAACCAGAGACAGGGAGGGAAGGGTGTGGTATGTAGAAACAATCGAAACCCTATTATTAGTGTAATATCGATAGTTTCAGGTCGTTGAGATTAATTGTGATTTTCCAAAACAATATGAATTAATACTTTATGCATCACAAACTAAAAATTGTTATGCAGTAAAGCACTGCTATTCATGCTCGTATGTTATAAAGAGTGATGAAAAAGTAATTTTAAACCTGTTACACGTATTAACTCCAAACGTTCAATAAGTTATATTTAGAAATTTTTGCATCTTTCAGGGGTATGCATTAATTTTAGACTTAGGGGGGAAGGGGTTGTAAGTCACACATTTTAAATAGTAACCCCTATTGTGTGATACCTGATTTTACAGCCCTCTTTGATATGAGAAAATTGGTGTAAAGCAAACCTGTCACCGACACCCCAATCCAAAATGTCGGAACCAAGAAGTTCCAACTTTTCTACTTACAGGTATTGTATTCTACATACAATTAGATGTGTATTCATTTTAAGATACAGAAAATGAACAGATTTGTACTATTTTTAAATCTTTATTAATTTTGATTTAGAACAAATTAACTCCCAAAACGTTTTGTCATATTTATGAAAATGGGGCCTACTCAATACCTAAATCCTAATTAAACCTAATTAAACAAATAATAATAATAATTTCTTCAAATCAAAAGATTAATGATGTTTCGTTTCAGATGTTAAAAAATGTTATCTCGCTGACTCATAAATAAATCAATAGTTATGGGTCTTATACAAATATGCAGATGACGAACACTATAATAATATAAATACACAAACAAAAACTAATGAAATTGGTCTAAGAACATTTGACTTAATCCTTAACAGTTTTGGTATTAACGTTATTCTAACGGATTTGTGTGTATAACGGACATGTATATTTACATACAAGTGAGAAGTAGTTTTCTTTTATTCTAACTCTAGCGACAAAATATGTTGCCATTTTTTGATACGTAATATCGTCTCGCACAAATGGCTGTCAGTTACTGTAGAGACTTACATATCATTTCCATCTTTTTAACACATCCAGAGTATAGTACGCGAAATAAAAGTATTCGTATAATCAAGACGCTTTCTGAAACAGCTTAACTGTTTCTCTTCAATATTTTTACTGTAACCAAGGCAGATTTTATATATTTATTTCTCAACCATACAAGATAAAAACTGACGAAAATAATTCAAAACAAATAATGTATTTAATATAAATGTTTAACGAATTCTAACCTCAAAACAAGTCATATAGACAGAATTCGTTCTAAACAATATTCAACTTATAATACTCTTAAGTTATACTTTTTCCCATGTGTCTCAAATTAATCTGCACATGATTTTTGACTCGATCTTACTAGCTATTAATAAAGATTGAAAACACCAGTACAACTTAGGGCTATTTTTTTATAGACAAACTGACATACGAATTGTTTCAAATTAATTAATTATGAACTCAGGTGTTATTGGAAATGCGAAATAGCCTACATAGTTTAGTGTAAACAGCTGATTACTATACGAATCCTGATCATTTTTAATCAGTTATCCCTTGGGTTTAGAATGAACCAATATTGTTATTGAACATATACCAGTATTTTCAAAACTGATTGTAAGCCTAAACCTTTTTAAAAATGATTTGAAATTTTGTTTTATTTTCCCCACCAACTAGTTTTATACAGAGTTTCCCCAAACACTCTGGGTAACATTTCGTGGATTTGTTCCTGGGATAGAGATAAACATATTTCACAACACAAACATGGATCTACGGTGCTTACTTTTTCGTCTGTATGTGTCTGTCTGTATGTGTTTTTCTTCCAAAATAATTGATATCTAGAGAACGGTTTGACCGATTGGTTCAAACTTGACGTGAAGTTATAACTAAGAATGGTCTATTTTAAGTAAAATAAACGATTATATCCAATCATGCGTTTCAAAATGGTGACTATTTGAAAATTACAAAACAAAATTTTCCAAAAACCATAGGCCTACATTTTAACAAAAATTTAAAGACACCTTTTTTGTAACCCTTTTAATATTTATCGGATGGTGAAACTATCTAAACAATTGGCTAAATAATAATAGTTAAATTGAAGATAATAACAGCATACGTAACCACAATATTGTTGTGTTTACTGTTTTGGTAAACAGGGTTGAACAAACCAATTATTATACAATCCTTAACTGGTATCCTAGGGTGTCATAATTTTGTATTTAATTTTTTTCACCTATTATTGTTTTATCATTCTTAATTTGTATAGATAATACACATGTACAAATACATATTACGGTAAGTGTTTTCATAAAATTTTGTATTTTATTTATGATTCTTTTGTACATTTGTAAGTTGGGGTTCCAGATACCCCACGATACCAGTTGCGGGCTACAAAAGTACGGATACCAGTTAAATGTTAATTTAACTATTATCCTTCATCCGATTGTTTTGACAGTTACACCATCTGATACATAGTAAAAAGAGCTAAGAAAAAGACTTGAAATTTTTTTGTTAAAATTTATTGTTTTTGGGTAATTTAGATTCTAAATTATTAAACAGTCGCTATTTTTAAACGCATTATTGGATATAATCCTTTATTTTACCTAAAATAGATCATTCTTAGTTTAAACTTTATGTCAAGTTTGAACTGAATCGGTCAAATCGTTCTGAAGATAAACATTATTTAAAATTATTTAGTGAAAAAGATAAAACGGTGGCTATGGAGGAAGCAAAGCATTTTCGGACAAATATCCAGTTGTTTTTTTCTAATTCTTATGTATTGAATCATGTCCTAGAATAACATAAAAATATCTTAGTAAAAGAATGCAAAACATGCAAATATTGTGGTTCCGTATGCTGTTATTATCTTTAACTTAACTGTTGTACCCACTGATTTGAATAAAAACCCCGAACCACAAAACAAGAAACAAAAACAATAACTAAACAACTAAATTGTAAGTTATGTTTAATAAGTTACCCTTATGTACATTTCGATGACATGGTCATCATCCTCAGAGGCTTTTAACACTACTAAAGTATATACTTAGTAGTACAGTACTTAGTAGTAGTAAGTCAAACTGTCCTCAATTATTTTGTAAAAACACATACAGACAGACGAAAAAGTAAGCACCATAGACCCATGTTTATATTATGAAATATGTTTGTCTCGATCCCATGAAAAAATTCACAAAAGAGGGCCAGAGTGTTCGGTGACACCCTGTATATACTCTTTAGATTTATATATACTATAGATTTATTATAGTGAGTGTACAGTTTCAAGTAATTTTATTAGTTATGCAATAAATTATGCCTTTAAATTGTGGGTTTATAATTAGTGATCTCGTCTGAAGGTTTAGGAACTACATTTTTAAAATACTTTTTTTATTACAATTAAGTCACATGACTTTTATCAAGTAATTTACCTTATACAAATATAGCATAGACGTTTGTCCAAGATCTTACTCATCCGCCAGGCTCACACTCCACTAACACATTAAGTTACAATGCAGGGACTACATTGAAATGTTCGTGTCCATGCATTTATTAAACGCGGACCTGGTTCTAGAAGAGCTAAACAGCGTTGTGTCGTGCATCATTGTAATTTAACACATTTAAAAAAATCAAATTCAAAATTTGGTATTTAGGAAGACAAAGTGAATAAAATACAAATAAAATGAAAATATTTAAATGTGTATACCATCGTAATGAAAATCGTAGTAAAATATACAGTGATGCGAGAAGTGTGCACGTTGATACTGAAATTATTATAATCTCAGAATAAAAGATTCCTTTTATGTTACTATAAGAAAGTGTTTCTATTTTCATACAATCATATAAAGACTTGTCCTAAAGTAAAGACTTGACCTAAAATAAAGGCTTGTCATCAACTAAAGACTGTCCTTAAAGTAAAGACTCGTTCTAAAATAAAGATTCGTCCTAAAGTAAGAGCATGATATAATATAAAGCATGACTTAAGGACGTGTCCTGAAGTAAAGACTTTCCTTAAAGTAAAAACTCTTTCTAAAATAAAGACTCGTCCTAAAGTAAGAACATGATATAATATAAAGCATGACTTAAGGACGTGTCCTGAAGTAAAGACTTTCCTTAAATTAAAGACTCTTCCTAAAGTGAGAACATGATATAATATAAAGCATGACTTAAGGACGTGTCCTGAAGTAAAGACTTTCCTTAAAGTAAAGACTCGTTCTAAAATAAAGACTCGTCCTTAAGTAAGAGCATGATATAATATAAAGCATGACTTAAGGACGTGTCCTGAAGTAAAGACTTTCCTTAAAGTAAAGACTCGTTCTAAAGTAAAGACTCGTCCTAAAGTATATAAACGTTATATATACAGTTATAATTTGGTTACTGTAGCCCGTGCATCACTGAGGATGGCGAAATTGTCGTTGAAACGCGTTTGAGGTTAGTAAACGTATTTATTGTGAGATTTTGTGTTCAGGTTTTATTTTATCCTTCGTCCTAAAGTAAGAGCATGATATAATATAAAGTATAAAGCATGACTTAAGTACGTGTCCTGAAGTAAAGACTTTCCTTAAAGTAAATACTCCTTCTAAAATAAAGACTCGTCCTAAAGTAAGAGCATGATATAATATAAAGCATGACTTTAGGACGTGTCCTGAAGTAAAGACTTTCCTTAAAGTAAAGACTCGTCCTAAATTAATAGCATGATATAATATAAATCATGACTTAAGGACGTGTCCTGAAGTAAAGACTTTCCTTAAAGTAAAGAGTCGCCCTAAAGTAAAGACGTGTTCTAAAGTAAAGGCTTGCTATTAAGTAAATAGATGCCCAAATGTAAGGACATTTCCTAAAGTAAAGACTTGCCTTAAAGTAATGTTTAACAATAAAGTAAAGCCTTGCTTTAAAGTATAGACTTGTTCTGCAGTAAAGTATTGCCTTAAAAGTAAGGATTTGATTTAAACTCTAAAGTAAAGATTTGCTCTGTAGAAAAATGTTTCCTTAAGTAATGACTTGCTCTACATTCTAAAGTAAAAACTTGCCCTAAGGTAAGTGTTTTCGCTAAAGTGAAGACTTGCTCTATAGTAAAGTCTTACCTTAAGTAAGGACTTGCTACATAAAGTAAAGACTTGCCTTTTGAAAAAAGTACTTACAGAAATAAAGTCTACTTGTGTGAATATGGGTATAGGTTATCGTAGTATATTTAATTTGCTATAAAGTTAATATGGCAGATATTTCTCACTGCAGGGTAAATATTGTTTTACAACAGTATAAATCATGGTAAAGAGCTGAAACACATCTACATAGTCTAAATACTATAGAAATATACAACTCGTTTGCATTTAAGTCTTGTTTAGGTTGCATCAGTAATATTTTCAAACATCCATTCAAGAAAGCTCTTTTAACACTCTATATACGTAAAGTTTGATATTATAACATTTACATCCTGTTTACAATGCAGCTCAGGAAACCATTATTTTGGTACTCAAATCTCGCCTTACTACCTCCAGCATTAATATCTCTTCTATTCTATTCTTTTGGAATTTGTGTTTCATTTCTTTTCTCGTCTCTACGAACAATCTACATCGAATAACCTTATAATTAGCGACATTGCGATATTTGTATGTATACTTTCTTCTTCGTTTCTTTTCCTATTAGAAGAAGAATGCGTCGATAAAATAAAATTTCAAAATAAATTGTATTTAATCTCTAGAAATAAACACGGTTAACTTGTAATATAGCAGTCAGCGTTTATATTTTGACAACGGGTAGTTTGAGATTTTATGTTCTTATACGTTTAGACTGCAAATACTGTATTTAATGTTCTAGATTTTGTAATTTTTGTTTAGCTTCTTTAGTAAGAGTTTTTCCCTTTTCCCATATTTAGTAACAGAAAATAATAATAATAAAGCTTTATTATACAATAAAGGTTAAAATGATTTCTTTATTCAAGCTTATTAGACAATGGTTTTTTAACCGTCTGTCGGTTGGGAAGACCATTAAACCCAAGATGTATAGCCTATCTTGCATTAAACCTTCTTACTTTACCACCTCTCTAAAGTAATAAGAACAAGAACTAATTATCCTAATCCTAACACTCATACATAATTACATACATACACACGCACACGCTCACCCCCCCTACACACACACACACTCAGAAAATACTATTTACTAAGACGACAACTAAAAATGAATTACATATGAAAACTGGGCCAAGATTTCTAACAATATAAACATTAAGCAAAGATTGCCGACAACAGATTGCCGACAACACAAATATTAACAAATGATTGAGCGGGAGCAATGACATGAAAACAAATACAAATTCACCACTTTAATATTTGAATTCGCGGATTAATTCCCATCTGTATTGCCAAGCCTGTTGTACGTACCGAGCAAGATATTTCCAATTATCCCCATTAAGCTGTTCAAGTAATTCCTCCCAACTCAACTCCAATTTCCCAAAATATTGTTTCCTTATTGTTCCCTAGATAAGACAAATCGCTAAAAATGGAAACAATATTCTTTAGCCTTCAAATTACAGAGCGAATAGTTGTAATTTACCCCCTCCACCCAAGGCCTGCAGTTCAAATACAGCAGCTCTGCTCTACATTTAATTACATTTCGTACTACCCAAACATCCTTATCTAGATACGAGTTGTTATTCAAATTCAAAAAATTATAAATGGTACGAAACGTAGAATCGGAACGAGCCTGAAGATTTTCTTGTTTATTTCGGAACCTTATCGCTTCCACTAATGCATACATTTGTCCTTTCCATTCTTTTGCTCCATTGAGTCTCTCGGTAAAAGATACAGAATATGTATTCGCCATTATGTTCCATTCTTTATATCAAAACAAATTGGCGTTAGTTATTTTCCTAGCAAAAAAATAGGCAGCCTATCCGCAAGACAACTTTAACACTTTTAAAATTTACTTTATAAGCAGGTTCAAAGTGAAACAAAACAACCTATCCAAATTAAACTCCAAATACAAAACATAATTGGGTATATTTTCGGGTAATTGAAAAAGACGTTTGACAAAGAATTTTAAAAGCAGCTCCACGAGCTCATATTGTAGTAACAGAAAATAAATATTTCGTTTCTTGGTTTTTATTTTAACAGATGTATCTTGTAGTAAGTGTCTAGTTAGTCCAATTTTAGCAACGTTTTCACAAAAGTTAGTATGTTATTTACTAGTCTTATTTTTTAATAATTTAGTTCTTATAATTTATTCTTATCCTATAAACTTTTTTCAATAAATTTAAAGGTGTTTGTTAGTACGGAACACCCGAAATTGGTTTGGTAATTTTAAAATACGTAAATGATTATTTTGGTATTTAATTATATAATAGTATATTTTAACTTGTGTGAGGCTTTATAATCAATTTATACGAGTATAATATTGCAAAAGTAAGCGAGGTTATATGTTATGGTAGCCCTCCATCGCCCCTCCATTGGGAAGATTTTGGTTTGATTTTGGTTGAGTTCGGAGGCACTGGTGTCAAAATAGCGCATCACATCGATGAACATGTTGTGGGAAGTCGGTAAAACAGCTGGGGATCGAGTGCCGAAGTGGTCGGCACTGAATAGAATGTCCCTGAATATTCTAGAATATTCCAGACAGATGTTCTACAAAGGTGGAGAATGTGGTAGAATGTTCGAGAATGTTATAGAATCTTTCAGAAATTTCGAGAATGTTCCAGAAATCGGAAACGGGCCATGACGATAGATATCTAAAACTTCCCACATTTGCATTTAGATTTTTTTTTCGTCTGAGGTGTAAAATATTGTTCGTATAAAACGTTTTAGACAAAATGTACTCATAGACGTGAAATGCACCTCAAACAAAATGGCGAACATCGTGGTTTTTGCGTTTACTGTCGCACAGCTGATTTGTAAGAAACTCACTAAACGTTTGGCAAGTGAACTCTCACTATTTACATGATATTTATTTCATTCATTTATTCATATCTGTAAGCGAAGTCTCGGTTACCCTTGCAAGTTAAATATAAATTTTATTCTCTTCCATAATTAATAATTATTTATCTTTATTTTAATTTGTCGAATCTAAACACTACAACATTTCCTGTGTTGTTACCTAATTCGGATGAGGTGTTTTATTATTATTATTTTATTGATCATTAATATTTTTAAGATTCTCTATTATTTTATTTTTATCAATCTTAAAAGATATATATTGAGAGTTTTAATATTTCACACGTTTAAATTCTCATGCGTTTTATTACCAAGTTTAATTATATGAAGTGGACAAACAAAGTTCATGCCAAACTATTGTTGTAGGCTATAGATACAACAGGATAATTCGTTACAATTATAACCTAACACGGCAATGTCCGCTAAATGTGGCGTATTATGGTGTTAATGGCTTAATGGATCCCAGTGGAGTTGGACGCAGAATCACTTTGGCAGAAAGCTTGAGTGGTTGTGTTGACAAAAGGGTTCAGGTGTACCAACTTCGCGTGAATAGCTTTCTCGTACTTTCAAAGGGCAGAGTTTATATTTTACTGTTTATGAAAACCAAACACGCTTTCATTTTATTTGTTTTTTTATTCTGTTGATATATTGTATTTTTCAAATATTCAATAAAAGAACACATTGCCAGAAATATATAAAATTAAAAATTTATTTCTTCATAACGAAGTAAATATTTAAGGTAAAACAAATTTATACACAGGCTCTACATTTATGTCAAAAATGTTTAATTAAAAAGTAATAATCTATATGTATAAAATTCAATGTATGTCCGTCTGTTTGTATGTTTGTCCTTTATGCGTTACCAAACCGTCCATCCGATTGCTTTGAAATTTTGCATAGTAACACAGGTTAACCCTGGAAAGGTTTTAGGCCATTTACCGAAGTCCTAGGACATTAGGGCTACGCCCCAGTGGCCTTCAAAGTTTCAATGTTAATCTTATGGAAGGTCAATCTTAAGGAAGAAGAAGAAAGATTTCTTTTGATTTTATCAGGGGCACAAAAAACAGCTGTTCGTATGAAAAGCTTAAAACAGCTGATTTTGATCAACAACTGATTTGGATCAAAAACTGAATATAATTTTAGGTTAGGCCTACAATGAACTAAAACACAAATTATTAGTATCGCATATATTATTTCTCAAGGCAATTTTTTTGTCGGTACGCCATAACTTCCTTAATACATCATTAAGTTACATGAATGAGGCGTCATTTTAAAGCTTTCCTTAACCGCTACACCGGAAAAATAGACAAACAGCTTAAAATTCATGTTTTAATAACAAAAATTGATTAAAAAAACTTTTATATTATACTTTGTATGTTCCTAATGAAAGGCGCCATCTATTAACCAACTGTTTGACTAGCATGACAGCTGTTCGTTAGATTGTTTACACTGTAAGATTGTATAGGGAAACTGTTATTTATAAACCAATGTAAATAAATAAACTTAATTAACAGGATTAAATCAACAAATGAAGGCCTACTCCGAACTTGCGAAATAGTCGCACGGGTCAGCTAGTCAGGTTGATTTGTCTATCCGTGCAAAGCCGGGTCGGGCCAGCTAGTATTGTATAAAAATAAATAGTGATAAAATAACAAAAGAAATGAATTTATGTTCAAAATCTAAATGCATTAAAGGACAAATGCATTTACATAGGTGATTATTAAAATAAGGGTACGATTTTAGCAAACACATAAAATGACTTACGTGAACCTATTTGTCCTGACCCCCCGTACGTATATTTAGATTCGAAAATACATGTTTTGAGTAAAGTTTTAATTGGCAACAGTGATAATTTTCAAGTGCAGTGGATATAGTTAGGTTTCCTGCATTTTCTGAATAATTGGTAGTATTGACATTAACCAGCACTACTTGGCTGAAGTTGAAAACTATTTGTAAAAGGAATAATATTTAAGTGTAGAAAGTAACTTAAATTTAGTAATAAATAAAAGGAAACCTCTTTTATCCGAAGTTGATGGGACAGGGTTCAATTCCAATAATCCGAATTTTCAGTGTTCAACATAACTGATATTTTACCAACCTTAGATTTATTTATATTGACAGATATTTCTTCTTTCCACCAAACACATATGATTTAGCCACTTACTCCCACAACTACCTGCTCAACAAACGCAATTAGAAACTACGTCGTCAAAATAAACTGTCGATAACAAACGATCAGGCTTCTATTTTATTATTTACTAGTGGACCCGGCAATGCTTCGCTATTGCTTAATTTAATGTTAAAGATTCCTTTTCATCCCTTTGACTTAAGTAATCGAATTGTAAATCGCTTTTTATATACCTTAATAATAGTATTAAATAATTTTACTTTTATAGCTTGTAGGAAGTTAGTTTAATTTATATTTATTGTATAGGGGTAGTACAACCCCATTTCAACCCCTTGTACTGAAGTAAATTTAACGTCTAAACGTTCCTGGCGTTTTATGGATAAACTGTGAAAGTTTTAGTGAAATCGGTTGAATGTTTTTTGAGTCTATAGGAGACAAAGAAAGATTAATTTTTATAATTAATAGAAGTTATTATCTTATTAACGTGCATCCCTTTACATTCACGACCTACACAATTGTATGATTCACTTGTACATATGAAAAAGAGAACAAAAGCAATCAAATACGATTACAGTAATCAGAAATTCAAACTAACACCACTAAATGGTCAACTACTTTTATAACAAATATGGTCAATAATATCTATCATAACACTAAGATGGTGTAGTAAAGTCAACTATTAAAATATACATTCAGCTATATAAAAGCATTAAACTAACTGAACTATATTAATTGTATTCCTTTGCCAAAGCGTTAGCTCATTTTGCTCCACCCAAGGGACATGACGTACAGATTAAGGATTGCTGATGACGCAAGTAACTTTGTTGACCAGACACTAAAATATCTAGGCAAGCTGTCTACTCACTAAGAAGGTGAGTTAAAAACCCTCCGATGGTTCTTTCTGATGTGACCATTTTCAGCCTCACCAGGCCGAAAAATACAGCCTTACAAGTGGGAGAAAATTCCAAATTAATTCTAGACGATCAAAAAAATGTTGGCATTATATTATTTTACGGTAGCAGGCAATTAATTGAGTTAAAGTATGACATTTTTTAAATGTTGAGTATTTTTAACCAACTATTTACAAATTAGCAAATTAATTATAGACGGGGTTTCTTGCATATTTCGTTGTAATATACCTATGAAAGTTAATAAACTTGATAGGGTAGACGAAACAAATATTTTTCTTTTTACTTGCCATATAGAGGGGCGGTTCTCTAAAATATATTGTTTAAAATAATTTGTACATAGTTAAGTAAAGTTCTTGAAAATTTCATCACAATTTCTGGATGTATTTATGACTAAAAGAATTAGAGCATTCTAAATCTAAAAGATATCCAAATCGTAAAAATAGTACAAATGTAAATTATTTGGAAAAAATAATGCAGGAAAATCACGAAAAAATTATTCGCAAAATATAAAATACATTAGATAAATAAAATTTTCTCGAGTGAAAGACCAGCAAGCCTGAAAACCTTATACTAAGCTACAGCTGTTAGAAACACATCCAAAAAACGCAAGAACCCTCGTCTTTCTGCTTACAATTATCTCGTCCGTAAAGTTCTTTTATGTTTCTGTGATATTTTTGTTATAATTGTGTTGCTTTATTCAAAACATCCTGATAAATTTAGTGAGTTGTGAGAAGATAACTTATAAATAAAATACAACACTGAATCTCTCAATTAATTCGTTTATTATACTCATATTCGTTTCTACGGTAATGCACCATCTTCAGTGCTGTACGAGCTGTGTCTCGGTAGGTCATTATGTAGTTAAAAATAAGAAAAAAAAAGTTCATATTAATATAGGCCCAAAAACGTTTAGTTTTCCAGATATCCGCCAATTTGTGTTTTTTACTAAATAATTATTCATATCTCAAAAAATGTTTGACTGATTGAGTTCAAACTTGGCTTGAAGTTTAAAAGCTATCAATGATTTATCTCAAGAAAAATAAACGATTATAACCAATCATACGTTTCAAAATGGTGGCTGTTTGAAAATTTCAAACCTAAATTAATCAAAAACCATACATTTTAACAAAAACTGTCGACACCTTTTTTGTAGCCCTTTCTCTTCGCTTGGCAGTTCCTGTGGCGACATATGGTGATGCAATAAAAATCCCAAATTCCCTAATTTTTTCATATTTATTTTCATTTTTCAATATTTTATAGTAATTTTTACGGAAATGATGATTGATTAGAACAGAGGCACTTGGATCTAAGTTGGGTGGTGGGTTTAGCTGTGACCTATACATAATGTAAGACACAGATTGAAATAGACACGCAATATCCCCAACATTTGTCCACAAAATCCCTAATTTGGTCGATATATTTTACATGTTTAAAATTTTTATACAGGATTTTAATACATTTTCGGAATAAAAAGTACCCTAAACTATTCTCTGAATATCGTCTACGGGTTAATGAAAGTTTCGTCAAAACGGTTCTGCCAGTTAGGAGATTATCCCGGCCAAATAAACAGACAGACAGAGAAAAACTTATAAATGTGTTTTTAGTTTTATAAATTTTATAAAAGGGGAAACCTCTGATAAATTCAAATGTTTCTGATTTTTTGGTATGTTGTTAGGATTGTCGGATTTAAACGAAGAGACAAAGTCCGAACCCTGTCAGCAGTCACCATCAAAGTGTAAAACTAGCAGGTTGAAATTGATCCTTTAATAATTTTCCAGAGGCTCTGCATCACAAAACAGTCTGATGATGACTTAAAGAAGCATTTCAAATACGAGTTGGCTCCCTACCCAATGGCTCTGTTCTGCGAAGAGGGGATGCGCAAAGGCACAAAATCTAGCTTTTACACAGCCTTCACTCCACTCAATGAGAACATCCTAATAACAGGTACCACAAAGTTTGTTGTAGTTGATGGAGGCTACTTGCTTCACAAAGGAGTGTGGCACCGCTATGACTCGATCAGGGCCATTGTAGCAAACTAAATTAGCTACACATTTAACCACTATGGGAGGAATATGGCAGTTGTTTTTGATGGGTATCCAGAGGCTGCACACAGCAAACAATCTGCTGAAAGATTGCGTAGATATGTATCCTCTTCTTGTTGCGATATAATTTTCGAGGAGTCTACACTTATCAAAGTGCTTCAAGAGAAACTCCTCTCAAATGAAAAAAAAAACAAACAAACAAGTTCCTCCGCAGCGGGATGGAAAACCAGGGGATTACTACCAAACAAGCAGCAGAGGATGCTAACTGCTAAATTGTGCAGACAGCCCTTGATAAGAGAACTCCACATGAAACGGTTGATATCATTAGAGATGATGTGGATCTACTGGTTCTCCTAAATGGATTGGGCTCAAACATTGGCAAACTTCCAGAAAAGTGGCGAGGCTGGTTGTCAAAAGTTCACATCTGCAAGTTTCAATCGAGGGGACTTGCCACTCTGCCCTGGATTTGAAATGTTCCTCAATGCATTTACCGGCTGTAACACCACCTCTGCCCTTTTCTGGCAAGGCAAAATGAAAATGATAGCTGTCTTCCAGAAAAATTAACATCTTGTGGAAGAGGTCAAGAAATTCGTGCAGCCTTATGCCACCCACGAAGAAATAGAGTCAGCTGGGAGAAAGTGCCTGGTGGTCTTTTATGGAGAAGATTCCATACCATCCGATACGATTTATTCGTAAGTGCCAAAGCAAAGGTCCATTTGGCTCGTCTGCCCAAAACCAAAGAAGCTGCTGCTCAACACAGCTATAGCACGTACCACCAGGTGCAAAAGTGGTTGGGGGTGGATACTACCCATCCAGCTATGGTCGGAGTAGGAGCGACCTGGGGCTTTTTCCCTTACCAAACACTGCAGACTTTGCCCCATAAACACTCCTTAAATTAGTGTCTTGCAAATTCCGCAAGGGATGCGCGGGTAGAACTTGTTCATGCCAACAAACAGGACTGAAGTGCTCAGTTTTGTGCAAGTTCTGTCGAGACAAGACTTGCATGAACGTCGTCCCCGTTGAAATCGACGACACTGACGACGAGGAAGACCTAGACAGCCCCATTTCCTATCACCTTCTCACCGCAAGGATCATCACCACACGAGGACTGACCTGGGCCTCCTAAAAGATTACGGTTTTGATCAATAATGCGCGTCAAATATAGGTAAGGCCAACGATATTTTATTTTAGTTAGTTATTAATTATTATTATTACATTAGTTTATTTTTATATTAGATGAGAGTACGTACATATGTTTTTTTTTTCCTAATAATATGTGTAATAACTATGAATATCCATGGCAATTAAATGTTGTATTCACTCAGGCTCTGATCTGTCCCTCCCCCGATTTAACCCATTTTTGTTATTCTAAGATAACGAGTTACCTGTTTGGTCTACAGACTTCGTTTTGATCTTAAATGAAAGCTAAATATTTTCTCTACAACTTCATCTCCAATAAATTTTCTCGTAGAATGAATATTACAGAGAATAGGTAGCCCGACAGACGACACAAACTGAAATTTTGCACTTTTTGAAAAAAAAATCCTATTTTTGAGGTCCTGTATCTTGAAATTTATTGGACCTAAAAATTGGGGTTGGCCTCAAATTATAGGACAATGTTCACAGCTTCAAAAAATGATGGAGTGACGTTTTTCGTAAGAAGCACCCTTTTAGGAGTTTTGGGCCAAAAGCTGAAATCAGTGACAAAATTTCGATGTTTTTTGAGCACCACGAAGTTAGCACAAGTCTTTCGAAGCTGCAAACTAGGTTTTACACTACTGGTAGGTACCCTAACAACATACCAAAAAATCAGAAACATGTGAATTTATCCGATGTTGGATGTCTTAAGTCAGTGGTCTAAAAAGTGTTTCTTTTGGTTTGGTCTATATACTTATTCAGACTCATTTCACAGTTTATAAAATAAACTCCGGATTTGTTCTAGTCTTGAATTTTATCTTAAGGACTACCAAACGTTTTACCAAGATTGTTCTCAGCTGACAAAGTTACAGTTAAATTTGAACATATCGTGAACGATGTTTGCAACTTTTTCAACTTACAGAAATGCATCTAGATTCCTTGATTTCCTTGAATTTGATTTTCTGTGTATGTCCTTAGATAATGGCAAATTAAATAATAGTACAGTACAATTAGACATTTGTGGTGGGAACCCTGTGCAAGTTAAAAAATTTTGACGATTTAAAAAAATCGTCTCGATTTAAAACATCACAGTTGCACGGACTTTGGAAAAACTTTAAAATATTAAAGATTTCTAGTAAAGGAAAATATATTAACGCTTTGGGCGAGTTTGGCGATTATATTGCATTTTTAGAAAACAAAGCAATGAACACCAATAATTATTAATTGACCAACTGAATTTCGACTGGAACATCCTACACGATACTCGATTGTAATCCAGGACGCACGCCGCAAATAATAGTTCCTAGTGCGCACATATTACGGACAGGCAGTCGACAACCAGTAGCCATTAGGTAAAACTCCATTTATTGAGAGATTCTGTTGAACAAAAAGAGGCCATAGACGGAAAAATATAAAGTACTGTACAATTATTATATTACAATGTAGAGACATGTATATTAGAAAAATGAATTTATTATAATAAAACTAGGGTTTAGAAGAAAATGTAAGCATATTTTTGTTTACCTTTTGCTGGAAACATTTGTTTAAGTAAAATATGGTAATAACTAGCAATAACAATGTATTTTTAGTACGAAATTGTGTTTTTACATACTAAAAATTAAAAATATAGTTTTTAAAAGTTGTTTAGGTACATTTTTTAATTGATTTTAAGTCTACCTTTGTAAAACATCTTAATGGCTTACACTTAAAGGCTCTGTTAATGTAAAACTTGTTTACTCAATATTAAACAAATGTTTGGTTTGCATCAAATCTGTACAAGATTTAGAAGCTTCTGTGCAACGGTGATTGCGTGGTTTTCAGAAACCAAAGGATTAATCTACCTTTCCATCTCTCAAACCTTCCCCACCCCTTCTACCTATCCCAGCACGTGGCTACTCGACAACTAGTGGAATATTTCGGTATAAAATATTAGTCACGGGAATTTAGAATTCATAAGAAATACAATTGCAATCTTCAGTGGAATACTGTCCGAGAAAATAGGTTTTCGAGCATTACTTTAAGAAAATATAACTTTATTGTAAAGTTTGGCCTAGTTCGGTTGTGTCAGTTCGTGAGGGGATTGCTGATTACATGTATTAAAGATAGTTTGGTGTTTGCAAAAGGAATGGTTAGTAAAAGAAAGAATATGGAATCATGTTTGGCTAACAAAACGTAAACTTAAAAAAAATTAAATATAGTCCAATGAATAGAAACTAAAAAAAGGGAATATTTTCCCAGGAAAGAAGTTATAGGCTAAAAACTGAAAAAGTTAAAACATTTCACAGTTTTTGGCGTATAAAAAAAGTTGCCATGGGGCTAGGATGACGAAAAAATGGATTCATTACTACCTAATGGTCTCAAACCACAAATAAAAAATTCAGGACTACCGGACCTTTTGTAAGGTAGATCCCTTATATGCATTGGACTAATAACACATGTACTATAATATTATTAATGTACCTTTAATACAGTTTCGTTAGTAAATACTTCTTAGCTTAAGCATCTGTTGAATAAACAAAAGCTATAACTTGAACTTTTAGTGATTACTTGCAATCGTAAGCGTAGCTAATATAAGTTGAGCGAGTTTCCAAAATTAAATTTATATGTTTTATGGTATCAACCAACAATGTGGGAAATTGATCTACTCACAAACGTGCTTAATAACTGCTACTGATTTGTACGAAATCTATTAGTCTAGTAGAGTTTGTTTGCATCTAAGCCTCCACCTTCGACTAAAGTACTGTTTCTTTCCACTCTCAGCGGTAAAATCGCTTTAAGAGTTTGCACCTCGAATTTGCGGCCTCGGGTTTTGGACTGATTAGCTTTGCTTGCAGTGAACAAAAGATTCCGCCATCGGCCTCGGATCAAAAGATTCTCCACGGTAAAATCCCCAACGTGTAAAGGGTATTTTTGTGGTATTTCAAGTTTTTATCGATTATGGGAGATAAGGTCGTGTAACAAAAATAAAATGTGCAGAATAATATCCTACATTTATGTTTGTTTTTGTGTAGATAAAACACTAAAAAAGTTCCATTTTAGTAAAAAAATCTCAAAAAATAGTTAGTCCGGTCAAAATCGTACTTCCGGTTGCTGGATTTTATTGATTGACTAACTCGTACGAGTGACTTAACGTGTGTACCAAATTTGAACCAAATCAGACTTAAAATGCGGCTGTTAGAGTGCGAACACATACATTACAACGATCTGTGTGTAGCGGTCCTCTTTCAGGAGCCGATTATACAACGTTACGTTCCCCACTTTCTGGGAAAACTAACTATAAAAAATCGCTTCAGAATAAGTTACTATCACCTACTGGAAGACATAGGTGCGGCCTAGGGGATGCAACTGGTTGCCAAATATTTAACTCTTTAAATATTTTGACTTAAAATCTATTAATTAAATACTTCCAGTTATATAATTAAAATTTACTATAAAGAATGCCCAACTCAGAATTAATTATTTTACTTTGATTTGATTTTTCGAACTGTGAGTACACCGGAACTGAACTTATAACTTGTCTTATTTGTGCTTCGGATGTTATTACAACTAGACACAATTAAAATCTTTAAAATAATCGATAATATTATGACTGGATGTGTACACAACATAATTTATCTTCTCAAACTTATGTTAAGAAATAAATAACAATCAATTTTATTTAAAATTTAAAAATTCAAAACAAAATTAAAATCTCTCCGTTGTAAACTCATTTCAAACTAAAAATTAAACAAAACTTATTATTCAATTTAAAATGTATCAACTTATCAAACTTGGCAGACATAACAGTTCAATCAAAGTACTTTACTATATTTTTTATACCTTAAATAAATTTAATTTAATTTATTCAAATTCTTTATTTGATTATTATTACATATTTCAATTAAGTTCCTTTTATTATATTTAATTTAATGTTACCTATAAAAAAAAATATACAAGAACTCAAAACATAATCCTACTCAAACCAGTACCTAATAAATTTATATGAGTTTAATCAGGCAAAACTATATATGGGGAACAACGTATGACCGCTTTCACAGAACTAACTTATGTTCTTTCCTTTACCAATCTGCCGGCGTTGAGGACGTGGTGTTTAAGTAGTTAGCTAGTAGTTCGGACATCTAGATGTCTCTCTGTTGAAGTCGGATGATGGTAATACAGCCGATGATTTCTTCAAGCAGCTTGCTGATCCCTGTAAGTTATCGTGATGCTGGGCTACAGATGCAATACAGTTGGTTTATAGATGCATTTTTGTAGTCGAATTTATAGATGAACAAAGTTGTTTTATAGATGAATTCTAGTAGATTCTAAACAATCCTTAGTTTCCTTCGTTCGGTTTTCCTTCAGTTATTCACTCATGTCCGTTTGGCTCGCCTTGTAATCGCCTGGAAGTCCAATATGAAGTTAATTTTGTGTTAACTCATTTCGATTAGCGATGTCCTGGTTCTTAAAGTTGTAGGCGTTTAGCATGCAGAAATATATCTTTGTTTATGGATGAAACTCGTGAAAAACTAACTCCAAATAACCATTAGAAAACTAATAAGTAGAATATTATAAGAACTCAGTAGTACATTTCAAAATCAGTAATATTTTATAAGTGCAATAGTATAAGTAGTGCAAAATATATAAGTAATATGATAAGTGAAATCCTATAAGTTCGACGAAGTCAAGTAGTTTTTTTATAGGGTTTTTGACACTGATAAAGAATAGCCGTTCCTGATTTTTTACACTAGATTCCATTTAACCCTTTTTCACTTTTTTCCGGCGAATCTCTTTTCCTATGTGCTTGTATTAATTTAATAAATTAATTATATTTAAATTTTACTTAATTTCCTTGAAAACCCATTGTTTTAGTTTGGTTTGACTTATTGTATGTTTGACTTATTATACAGTAAGTAATATATGTGCGTTTATGACCCCATAAGAACAGATCTTTAAATTTTCGTATTTGTTTCTTAAGTACTTTTTGCTCCACGTTGATTCAATGTTAGTCAGACATTCAGTCGGGACAAAGCCTCTTATATATAAATGTATAGAGAGAGATAAAGGTAATGCAAAGATTAAATCTTGAGTTTATTTTAATTTGTCCAGAATTCATTCTTTAAAATATCACTATTGTGATAATTGAAAAAGATATTTTTCATATAAACAAAGAAACGATTTTTATTTATGGTACCATTGGTTTAAAACAGATATTTTACAGAAAACTCGTTATCTGTTTGACCGTTGTAATATATTTCATAGTTAATAACAGTTAAAAAATCACAGTTATCTAAAGTCACAATATCAGTTACAAGAGTTAATGAAAAGTAGGTACTTATGTCCATCACTAACTCAATATCCATTACCTGCAAGCTATAGTGATTTTATAGAACATATTAAAAATATATATTTAATGATTTATCCTAAATTCTTGATCAAATTATAAACATAATATAGACACAACTACTACAGCATAAATGATAACCTTATCAGCAACAACTGACACTCCCAGTGTTGTCGTGCAGATGTAATCGTCGTACAATGAACCGTTCATCACCTTTAACACTGTCATGTTGAGCAGTTGAATATTTTGACTAGGTCTCACGGTCGATAATACTTCAACAAAATCTACGGTTGTAGGTTTTAGAGAAGACGTTTCCGTGGTCGGTATTGTCGGCTCCGTTACAAAATAATCCTCATCATCTGGCAAGAAGAAGGTGTCCGGATCTTCAAAACTCTCGTTTAGCGGTTCTTCCGTCAGACCGACCAGATCGTTATTGTATTCGTTACCGTAAGCTTGGATAAACACTTCAAAGGCAAAGAAGAAACGTAGGACATTGTTGAACATTGTGAGCTTTCGATAGAGAAAATTTATTTTTCTAGATTAAATTAGTTTTGGAATACTTAATCCACTTATTTTAAGTTTTACATTACTCTTTAATTAATTTTATTTGTCTAAAAATATTATTGCTTTACAATTTATTTCCATGGAAACAATACATTTGTATACAAAATAATTGTGAACAAGTTTAATAGGTTTAAACAAAAATCAATAAATTAAATATTAAAAAAAAACTAATTCTTTTTAAGATTATAACAGAATTAAGAATTTAAAACCAAACCATCTAGATAAAATTTGAAGTAAAACTTTAAAAATTGTCAAGCAAAAGAATAAAGAAAATTACAACTACAACTCACAAATGAAATAAAAAGTGGGCGAGACTATCGCTCGTTAGAAGTGATAAAAAGTTGATTTTATTCACTGCTCTCTTTGCATTTGTTGACGATTTTATTATTTCAGGATTAGGAAAAACCTTAAGTGGATTGAATAGATGTAATTGAAGAAAATCTCTCTTAATTAAACGAAATATTTCTTTCAACAATCAATTTGCATTCATACTCAAAGAAATAAGTTACTGAATTAAACAATTGATCTAAGTAGGCCTATGCCTATGATTAAAATGAATGTTCTGTTTTGTTTTCCAACATTTATTTAAAGTATTTGAGCAAAATATTAAATAATTGGCTCTGTACATTTACCATGTTGAAAACGGCATAGAATTGGTTAGATATAGTTTGTTGTTTGTAGGCCTGAGTAGTGTTTTTTGAAGAACTAAGTAAACAAAAAGAATCGAATACAACAGATGACGATTCAAACATCTGATTTCTCCCATTATCTTTAATACTGCAACAAAAATTAAATCAATATCTGGTTCCCTATGCTACGCATTAACACAGTACACGCGAAGACTGTCTATGATGTATGAGACGTAGAGAGTAGAAATATTTGTTTGTACAATATCTGGTAAGTCTTACCTCTCCACCAGTTTTGTTTCTGTTTTTATTTGTAGGCGTTATTAAAACTGAGTGTTTTAAAATGTAATGAAATCATTTTTGATAAAAAACTAGAGAAACAAGTTTAATATTTTAACGTATTACGTTTAATATGAATATTACTCTACCAAAAACGTGTATCAAATGGTTTAATCTAAAACAGTTGTTAACATAATTATTATGAGTAGACTACAGTCAAGTTTAAACATTGGTGCATTTCAAACAGGTTTTTTGGCCAACGCGAACATTCCTTAAGTATATCTTTGAAAGCTTGTAACTCGAACAAGAATATAAGGCAAATATAAAAAACAGGCTCGCAATCGTTTTGAAAAAAAATAATGTTTGACTCAATACAAGATAGTGGCCGAAACGTCTGAATTTCGGATAAACGAGGTTTTAGTTCAACGAAATTCAAATTCAAGAGGATTTCATCCATTTTATTAAGTAGGGCCCACTGAATAATTTCCTTACAGACGTGTAAATATTATTTATTAGTACATA
>JAGFPH010002601.1:103982-128923 GCA_018207615.1 Philaenus spumarius | reverse complement strand
GGATAAAAACGAACTGGACAGATAAATTAGATATAAAGTGTCATCATCTAATCCAACTTAGTTTTTATCAGTATATTGTATACAAATGCATGTGATTTAAAATACTAAAATATTTAAAATTGTTCTTAGTTTATATAATACTAAATTAATTTGATATACAAAATTCAGAATTGTGTGTGTTGAATAAAAAGCAGTAATTAAAAATGTAGCCTAATTGATTGCTTGTTCTACCAGCACCAAAGCATGTTTTCGTGCTCTTTCAGAAAACTAAACAGTATGGATGACCTGAATACAGATTCTTGTGGTTAAAATTAAAACTTTAAAGCTAAGACTAAAATCAAGAAATAATAAATAAAACAGAGTGCTGCAGCAACGCAAAATTTTCGCTCTCAATAATTTGGGTTCCTTACACAATAAGGTCCATAAAGAAGAAAATGTATGTGTGAATTTGGAGGAATGTATCATAGCTCCGTATAAGATTTAAAACGCCTAGTGGAGGACATAGTGAAGTCTAGTGACAGGTATAGTGCCAGTGTCGATTGTGAAACGTGAACAGGGTAATTATTAAGTTTTCACGAACCAATGGTCTCTAAAAACCCAGGTTACCCTAGGGGCCGGTGGAAACTCACCGGGTTTTGCAATAAACCAACGAACTTATAACAAAGACACACACGGATAATCTGCTTTAGCAAACATAAATTTACATAACAACATATTATAAAGAAATACACTAGACATCACGAGGTTTGGTAAACTCTGTACGACGACAACTATAAATAATTTACATTACGGGGACCATACATCGGTCCCGTGAACCAGTAGCCACGCACAGTAGTTCTTAGCCGGCCATAATTAAACTATTAAACATCATCACCAACATTTTGGCTGTAAGTCTTCAACAGTCCCGAAGTAGTCCTACGCTGTTGGAAACAAGATATGTAGCTGTCTGATGCATGTACAGCGCTCGGATATTTTCTCAGTCGCTGCTTACTGGATAATCGGTGACACGTCCAGGATCGATACCCAATAATAACCCTGATCCTGAAAGCGTCACAATTGCAGAAAAGTAGAAATGCGTTGTGGTTATGTTTTTCCGAAGACTGTTGTTTAACTTTGCACTTTTGATGTAAATTAAGAAAATTTTTTGTTACTACTTCTTATTTATTAAATTACATTTCATTGTTTGTTTTTGTTTATTTTTGATTTATTTAGTTGTAAAGCAATTAAATGTGAAATATTAATGAACTTTTCATCTTTTTATTTTTAAAATGAAACAATTTATAGTATTTTTTTTAAGACAATCTCAGTCTGCGCATATATACCTTAGTTTACATATTTTTAATAGGACAAGTTAGTGATGGAACATTTTGGATTTGTATAACAGGTCTCCATATAATAATTTGCAAATAAGAGTGTAATGTAATGTACGATTATAATGTTGTTTAAATAATTTTAAAAAAATTACTATTTAATTTAAACGTTTTATTAAATTTTCCTAATGTCATGAGACTTTGTCTCATAGATTTTTGCCAAAACTCTTCATTTGAAGAATTACAAAATAGTATGTTACAATTATTATAGACCTATTTTATTAGGTCATTTCTGTATATAGTTAGTTGGTTTAGTCTCGGCTAGTGCAAATTCCTTAATCTTTGCTCTGGAACGAATATATTTTATTATATTAGCTTCCGGCTGAATATTTTCAATGAAATTGTGTCCTTTTCTGGGCAAAGAAGACAGCCAACACAAATATTGCCATCTGTGATTGCTTTCCAATTCATACGCCACACTTTATTATTTCTCATCACATATTCTCACTGAATAAACCATCGTTATTTATTCCTGAATGAATACTTTATCAAGATGAGAGTTGTGGATGGCGTGATTCTATGCTCACATTGAGGTAATATAGAAACTGTTTATCCGTTTGTGTACTAGATACGTCAACATTTAATTTAATAAAACTGTTAGTAACTACTTCAAACCTATATCAATAGTTAAATTTTATGTGCAATATTAAATTATAATGTCTGAACAATAATTGTACATTTTACAATGTAAATAAAAATTAAAACACAATTTAAATAAATAAGTTTTAGTGTGACCTGCTTCTCGCTGTCGGTTACCCGAGCGATTCCTGGGTGATGGCTCGTCTCCTTAAAGGAGGTGTCCTTCCACTCTCGTGGGGGCACCTTCTGAGGTTTGATATCGACATGAGTTTGTCCACTGCGAGCAAAGCGAAGCAGTTCACATTCCGAGGCCGCTTTTTGAGGAGCTAACTCGCAAGGCGCAGTCCATAATCCAAGGTTACAAGTTCGAGGTGCAAACATGCTGCGAACGAAACGAAGCAGAGTGTGTTCCGGTGCTGGATGATAAGGTGCAGAAAAAATATACTAATATATTTCGTACACGTAGATAGCTATTCAATGCCTTCGTAAATAGACCGATTCCCCAAGTAGTTGGTTGAGAACCTAAATTATCTGCGAGATCGGATTATTAATTATTATTACATGAGGTGGAGGGTACCTGTCTGTCACACAAGCTAAACAAATGCATCGATTGTTTCTTACAAATATCCTACACCGTTTAATGATACATCTTTGTGTATATATTTTTTTTCTATAAAGCTTTTCGAATGAATTGCTGATATTTCGTTTCTATTTGTTTGTGCAAGACATATACCTTGATTCAAAGGCAAATAACAATTGCTTTTTTAGAGGAAATAATTTATTTAAAAAAAGCAATATGTTTCCTTTTAAAATATATAGCTCAGAAGATAAAATAGTTTCAGTCGCGGTATTGCAATCAGCTGTTATCTCTAACAGCTATTTTAGAAGAAGGTATTTAGTACCATAGCAAAGTATGTACAAACAGTAGAACGTTTCCAATTTAGGTTAGATTCTTTTAAATACTTACTACGACATTTTAGTGAATGATATTATATTAAATAAATGAACAAATTAAAAATAAATTAAGATCCTAATTCAATAAATACATTAATAATATACCAGATTCATTTATTTCATTCTATTTGAACACTGATCATTTAAATAACAGCTAATGATTTTTGTAAAAAGTATTGAAAGATTTTAAGGCAGCATTAATTGTCAAGAGTAGCCTACTTTGTGAATTACTGTGTTGCTGGGTTTTTAAAGCTCTACGAAAAGTAATGATTTAAATTATACTATAATCCCTTAAACGATTCTGTTTTCTTTATTATTTTATTTTAACATGAAAACATTTTTCTCATTGCTTTTCACTTATATTATGTTAGTTATCCAAAAAGAAATTAGATAGGCCGATTTTTAAGCATATTTAAATGAAATGGATTGGCAAAGCTTTGGAATATATTTAAAAGACCATTTGAAATTTAAATGGGGTTGGCTTAAAGAGTTTGATTATTTAAAATCAGTACAAATTACGTATTTAATTATAATAAAATGAATGTTACAAAATGTATAAACTATCAATGGTATTATAGCATCAAAGCAGGTTATTAATATTTAATATTATACTACAAATAAGTGTTATTTAAAAAAAATATATTTTGTCAATAATAACCAGATTAAAAATATTTAAATACCATCTAAAAACGTTACTAAAACAGGATATAATTTTAGATAACTTACATTTAAAAGAGGTAATGTTAAAATAAAAATAAAAATTCCAGAACTTTGTTCATTACTTTGAAACAAAGCAAGATACTAAGCTCTCGTTTTCGTCATTCTGTTTTTATTTTAATAAGCTCTTCAATGGTGTATTACATGACCCACCTTTATATTTTTCAGAATGTGTTTGATTAAACATAAACAATCTTATTTGTGTCCGATCGATCGTAATATTACATAAAGTCTATACGACTTCTTGAAAGTCTTGAAAAATGTGTGATTCTTTTAACTTTCTCTTTAATTATCGCAAGCTGAGCATTGTTATCTCTTGATAAGATAGTAAATAATGAATTTAGGTAAGTTCTCATTCAGAACTGTGACACAGGAAGGATTACCCAAGTCTAGGGGCCGTACTTTGTCCATCACTGATATAAATCATTGTTGTAACTGCAGAAAATTTAGCTTTTGTTTGACTTTTTAAGAATATAGTTAAGTATATTATTTATAAAAAAATATTTGTATGTCGAATCATGCAAAGCAATATTTTATTTATTATTATTAATTACTACGTTTCAGTTATATGTTATGTTTTCAGTTTAATGACGCTCCAGCAAAAGTAGTAAAGAGTGAAGCTCGTTCAATCAGTTAATTATTAGCGAATTTCCATAGGATGAGCTATTGCAGTGACCCATACGGTAAGACCTAAGGTCGGGAGTAGTGAATGAGCACCGATCATGGTCCCTAGAACACGTTTTGGGGTGTCATTAAAATGTAACGGGTTCATGAGATAAAAAATCCAACAACCGGAAGCACCTTCTTTGACTGGAAATAACTGTTTTTTTAAGATGTTTTATTTCGTGCTAAAATGAAACTTTTTTTAGGGGTTTTATCTAAAAAAATAATTTATGATATTATTATTCACATTTTGTTTTTGTACACTACCTTATAGCTCGCTTCGTTTCCCCAAAATCAACCGAAACGTAAAATACCATACACGTACCCGGTTCAAATCCATGTGGGTGCTTTTACCATGTCCAAGGCTGACGGCCGAGATTGTACTTTACAAGCGAAACGAAGGATAACCCAAGGTCGCAAATTCGAGGTGCAAAGGTGGAATGAAGCAGCGCTTCAGTCTTAGCCTTAGGTCAGCGCTGGAGCCTTAGGTGCAAACAAATTATACTAATATGTATCGTACACAGAAGCAGCTATTCAGCGCTTTCGTGAGTAGATCAATTACCCAAATAGTTGGTTAAAACTATGAAATCATATAAACTTAATTTTGGTCAACTCAAGTCAACGGTTCAGCTGCATGGTAGAAATATTTTATAATACTTCATTCCGTAGTATCAGAATAAACATTTGTTTTTCAACATGTGTACTTTCAATATTTTACACTCTTTTAATAGATAACATTATTTTCGAACACTATTGTATTTGCTCCTGAGCATTCATAAAAACTAACTACAAAATAACATCCCACATGCTATAACTATGTGAGTTGAAATTGTTTTTAATTACAATTTGTATGCTGTCTTAAATATTGAATTACCAGAGAATTAATAAAGTTGCTAAATAACAAACTATTGTAAGGTTGTATAGGAGAATATGTTACGTTGACGGTGACACACTACTTTACTTCTGAAATTACCCTTCCCATTTCCGGGCTTTGTTCGTGTAACATGAACCTGTGTTATTTTATCTGTAAAGGGAAAACACGAGACCTCAACGTTATGGCGATCCCCCGTTGTCACTTACCCCGTCTTTGTTATCGATTTCACTTTATTGTCATACATTGAGTTCACTGACTTTATATTAGATTAGTATCTAACTAGCGGTTGGCTGTAATTTAATAAACAGCTGCAGGGTAATTAGCAGTTGGTTTGGTGTTGATGAGTTGATATTAAATGTTTGCTGAGTTAATTTAAAAGTTTTATTAATTTTGGACTGCATCTGAAGAGAAAGGAATATCTGAATTAATTTTGACTCATTGACAAGGTGAATCTAGGTAAAAAATAAAGTTATAATGGGTTCCGGCTCACGCAGTGGAAATACTAGCTTTGTGAGTTTGCACCTCGACTTTGCGGCATATGATTTTGGGCTCCTTCGCTTTCCTCGGAGAGAAGGAACTAGTTTCATGAAGAAGCTGCCTCACTGCAAAACCTCCCTCGTGTATTTGAACCAAGTTCCTTTATGGTATTTTTCGTTTTGATTGGTTTTGGGGGAACTAGACGAAATTTAAGATCACGAAAAAAACAAAATGTGCACATAATCTCCTATATTTATTTTTTACATAAAATCCCAAAACAATGTCATTCTAGTACAATAATTCTAATTAATTCCGGTATAAAAGTGCTTCCTGTTGTTAGATTTTTTCACTAGCGAACTCATTTGAGCCACTTAGAAAACCAACGTGTATACCAAATTTGAAACAAATCGGACTAAAAATGTGGTCATTAGAGTGTGAACACCCCCCCCCCCCCACACACATATATATATATATATAAAACCCATTTTTAATTACACCCCAAAAATTGTTCTGGGTTCCATGATTGGTGCTGATTGACTACTCCCGACCTTAAGCCTCACAATATGTTCAATGCTCATCTTTCCTTTGGAAATTCACTAGTAAAAATATCGTCTTATGCCATTAAAGATTGTGTATAATGAATAATATTTAGTAAAATGGATATAGTTGTGTTGTCTGCAGTAAACCTGAGAATCATAAATAACGACGCTCACTAACATATTCCATCCTATATTCGGGAGGAGGGGGGGGGTCATTAAATCCCTGCGGTTAGGTCACATGGATACTCTATGTCCACCACCTCCATACTCACTCAAAAGTTATGTTACTAGCCTATCACCACGATTTACCTGATAACGTTTTTTATTGTACCTGTTAATAAACCACCTTCAAAGGGAGCGGTATAGGGCATAGCTATATGTAATCAGTATTCATTGTATAAAGCAATAAAAGTTATTATTGCTAAACATAATTTGATACGCAGCTGAACCACTGACATGGGCTCAACGAATTTCCAAAATTAAATTTATGTTATTTAGGGTTTTAACCAACTATTTGGAAAAATGGTCTAATCACGATAGTGCCTGCATGTACTAAATATATTAGTAGAATTTGTTTCCATCTCAGCTTCCAGCTCATGCTTACACGCTGCTTCGTTCCACTCGCAGCATTGGATTGATTCGCTTTACTCGCAGCGCACAGCTAGGTAAATATGCCTGGTGCTTTTATTTTAATTTTCGTTTAGATCGATTTGGGGAAACCAGACGGGCTATAAGTTAGTGTAAAAAAACAAATGTGTATAATAATCTTCTATATATATGTTTGAATAAAAACAACTAAAAAGTTTCATTGTGGTACGAAAAATCTCAAAAAACATTTTACTTCCTGTCAAAAAACTTGGTTGTTGGATTTTTACGCTAACGAAATCGTAAGAGCGACTTAAAAAACCAACTTGTGTACAACATTTTGACCATATCTTACGTAATATGCGGACGTTAGAGTGCGAAAACATATGTACATATATACTAGTACTTCTGTGAACAGTAGACCTCGCTCGTTGAAATAACAAATGTGGTTTTGAGCTTAGGTTAAAAATAGTGTGCCAGTAAGGAAGTAATCACAAGGTTTAGCCAGTAAAACATTATTTTGCAATTCCCGCGATTTCTAGTTCTCGTTTTTTTCTTTTCTTGAGCTTTAACTGCTAAACATTTTCTTTTAGAGGCATTGTGTTTTATTTAGGTTAATAATGCTAAGTAATAATGCTATTTAAGTAATATAGCTAAAAATATCGCGTTATAAAGGGACAACATAGAATTAAATATTTACATACTAAAATAACTAAAACTTGACAATGCATTTTCAGTTCCATAACTTCCATATAATATATCATATTCCAATATTAGAGATAATGAAAACAAACGATGAACGTCGTGATAGTGATCTCGACCCATGTACCAACACTTCCCTACGGTGTCCAAGGGTCATTTTTTGTATGTCCTTTTTCGCCGAGCGGTTTCATTTGTTTCATCTCATTTTTTAACTCAAGTAAAGCTAAGTCAAATACTTTTATGAAATTTACAATGATAATTTTACAAGTATACAGTTCAATTCTTTGATTTATTCTCTACACTTTCTTATTATTATATGTTATTTTTGGGCAAAGGATAGATTCCTAATTTACTATTCAAAACAGGCCTAGTTTTGCTAGCAGTCTTGTAGTAGGAACATAAAAACTGGTGTTTTCAAAATAAGAAATTTGAAATTGATAAATATTTTTATACAATTCTATTTAGAACTAAATTACGAAACGTTTTTACAATTATGAAAAAATGTCAATAATTTTTACTACTTTCTATGTAGGCCTAAATTTTACCTTTTTCCTTTCGTTACTGAACATGCTTGTTTCTTGAGCTAATAAGTCTGTTAATTTTACTTCAATAATTTTTTTACTGGCATATATGAATTCTTTGAACATTTATCTACAAAAAATCTATGGCACACTTTTGAATTGTTTTAGAATAAACGTATAAAAACATGGTTGAAATACAAAATCTTGGACGATTTTTAACAAGTTTGAAATTTACGGCCATTTCGTGAGCTTACCGTTAGAGATAAGGAAAAAAATCAAGAATACAATTTTGTTGAAAATGTAATTTCCTACTCGCAAAATGTTATTAGTTTTTAAATTCAACTTACGGTTAAGCCACAAACTGGCTTTGGAAAAAAGCTTACACTAAGAGAAACGCCCATTTTTATTTTATTTAAATGGTTAAAAATGAAAAATGAACCGTATATATAAATGGCTCGGCCTAGGAATAAGGAACATTCATGAAAAATTTCATAAAAATCGGTCAAGGCGTTTGGCCGTAATTGTGAGACAGACACACTGACTCACAGACGAAATGCCGAACGGTCGATTTAAAACGGAGACCTCGCTTCGCTCGGTCAATAAAGTTTTATAATGACACTAGAAATCGTGTTCTGGGGACCATCATCGGTGCTCATTTACTACTCCTGACCTTAGTGCTCGCCATAATGGTCACTGCAACAGCACATCTTTCCCATATGGAATTCGCTAATAGATACTGATTTTGATAGTGATTTTGTTGTAAATCAAAGAAATTAACAATATTATGATATGTCATAATACAACCTTAACCTAACATGTCCTAACGCAATCGTTTACATTTATTGTCTGAAAATATATTTTACAAAATTTGCTTTTCTGTGGTCATTCATATTTTTAAAATTTCCGCAGTTATATCAACGCATGCGCTTTAAAACGTAATTTGTTTCATCATTCTATCTGAAACATCTTGCAAGTTTCACATTTTATAAAACCCTTTGTATTTATGAAGGTCATCTTACCAGCAGTTCGGAATATCTTGAAAAGTTTCGCAATTGATATTACTTTGGGGACGGATATCTGCTGCAATTACGTCGTGCTGGGGTGGACACGGCGAGAGAGTGAATACGCTAAAAACAGATTAAGGATCGATACATAAATGATGTACAAACAATTTCGCCTCTCTTCCGCACACTTGAATTATAGCGCTTGAATTATTTCGATCCTATCAATACTTCTAACGCTATACAGTTATTTGAAATACCGTGAATATTTTCCAATGCCTGTATTTAAGTGGATTTTATTTAGTTGAGTATAAATCTGTGTTAATTTTATAAACCGATAAAAATGCCTAAACAAATTATTATTGTTTCTAAAGTTCTACCCTACCAATTTGAATGAGATTTTCATTGTTTGAAAGCTCTTTTTGAGTAGATTTTTTCAAAATAATGAAATTGCTATATAGACAGAGTGGAAACAGAAAACTCATCAAATCATTATTTGTTACAATTCATTCAGCTCTATTAAAAACTTCTGATCTTGTAAATACAGAGTGTTTCAGAACTCTCCACCAATACTTTTGAGTATAATTCCTGTGATATAGATAATTCATAATATCATATTTTGTACACCGCCGCCATTTTGTTTATTCCACTTGTCAATTTCTATATAAAAAAATGGATTAATATAATAAGTTGAAGTTTTGCATAGACTTTTATAAAATGATAACCAAACTTGATAGAATACAACTTGAACACAGAATTGCACAACTAATACGTTTATTAATCAAACACTTAGTCGGAACTGAAGATGGCGACTATGTCTTTGAAACGCGTTTGATTTAATAAACGTATTAGTAGTGAGATTATGTGTTCAACTTTATTCGATCAAGTGTATCTTCTTACAGGTCAAGCTACAAATTTATTTTTAAGATCCAATCTAAAAAAAATCTACAAATTCAAAATGGTGGCAGTTTTGAAGTTGAATATCTTAAAAACCAATATCATTATACTAAAATTACAAGAGACGAAAAGTTGTTTGTTTATTTACAAAATTATTTTCTATTTTTTCCCGTGGAACAATGAATAACCAACTCATTATAAAAACGTAGCATTAGTGGGACTGCCAACTGAAATGAAAACTGTCATGAATATAAATCGTTGGTTATATTGGTTTTATCAGAAATTTTATCATTTTAGAGATAGCACCATTTATATTCATTTAACACACCTTACACAATGAGGAAGCACAATGTCCATTTCATCGGTAGCTTGCTAAATTTATACAGCTATAAATTAAGTTTTTTTTTTTTTTGAATTTACTACTGCCTATTTTATTTCTTCGATTTCTTCTTCTTTTACTATCAGCTGTTACATTAAACTTCTGGTTTACAGTAGTATGTGTGTAAACCAATGAAGAAGAAGAAATTATCGACGAAAAAAATCTGAAAACATAGTCTAATTTTTTGGTACTTGTCTACAACATCCAAGATTAGTGTGACGGAGACTTCGCTCTCAGGTACCGCCCCGTCTCCTTGCTATGGCTTGTCTTCTTTTGCAAATGTAACTTGGGCTCTTCTTGTGAGCATCCAGCACTCAGGATTTCCTGTGGTTCTATTGAAATAAGTCAGGCGTTTTAACGAATTAAACTTGTTTATTCAAGGAAACTTTCTCTGCTGATCCGATTACAACTAAACTTATTAAACTATAGACAGGACAAAAGCAAGAACAACCCCTTCTATTTTTGAGTCCGTCTACCTTCATTTCATTCAAACAACGTTATTAACACTTCTTAATTATAACTAGCGTCCCCTCCCTTCTAACTAAACTCTGACTTCAGCATATTCTTTTCGTGCAAACCCTAAATCACGGTCACTGTCAATGTAGAGCTTTCATTTATTTAACTAATTTGCTTATTCTTATTGTTATTGTTATTGTTATTATCGTTTCGCACACTAAGAAACGATTTTGCAAAATTTTTATTTTAAATCGTAAAAAAGTAGTAAATATTTGGCGGTTTACTTTCAGCAATATAACAGTTAAATAGCTGTTCGGAACAAAAGGTTAGCAGCACATGTCTGTTTACATTCACTAACAAAGCAACCAATTTAGCAAATTTAGAATCAGTTTTTTATTCTTCACAGCCAACAGATTTTTTAAGTTAGATTAACAAACTAAAAGCAAACCAAAACAAAAATAAACGAAAAATGCTTACTGTATAAAGTATCTGTTTTTACATACTGTATAATAAAACATGTGATTTGGATTACAAACTAACATAATTTAACGTAATTCATCTTAGGCCTACAATGAACCAAACCACGATAATTAGTCAATTACAGTATTTAGTTTATTAGTTTATTTGCAATTAGTCAATTAATGAAACCGCAAATTTCACATTAAATTATAGCAGACAATTGGTTTTATAAATTCGTCTTCGTTTTGCAGTAAACGTTTGTATATTAATTGACAATTTATGAGCGACATGTTCTCGTTTAGTGACACTCCAATTATATACCTGCATAGTGTATTCATAATTTTAATACAAAACACAGAATAGAAGTCAAGCTTTTAAAAACAGAGGTCACAGTTCATTAATGCTTTTGTACTAAATGAATAATTTTATATGTTAGCATAAGATGTGCTCGTTTTAATTAAGTTTGTACAGTACCGTGACTAGCATGTTTTATTCAAATATCTACAACTTTACAATGTATTATAAGTAACATTAATATGATCAACAAAAAGGCTTTTGTTAGAATTAATACGCCTGAGATTAAGGCGTGAGATATTTTGCCTTGTTCTTTTTATCATAAACATTGTAGAAAATGTTTGGGTAAATGGTGCACTTTTTTTAACAAATGTTAAAATGGAAGGTTGTAGCTTAAGAAAATACCTTTTTTAAGACCTCGTTTAAAGGCGTTTTAAAGACTTTAGATTTCGTGTTGGAAAAAATAAGAAAATAAACGAAAAAATTAAGTCATGCTAGAAACATTTTTATAAAAATGCTCCTTTCAACATAAGAATAAAGAAACAAATTCACGCCCTTCCGGCCTCCACCCTCCCCAAGGTGGGGTTAGGGGGATTTGAAAGGAAAATAGTTATTTTTAAACAGACAAATTGGAATAAAAAGAAAATCGTACATGCAATTTTTAGAAAAATTTGGAAATGGTCGTTTATGGCATCCCCTACATTTTGAGACATTGAGCACCTCTTTCGTGACCTTGGGAAGGGGGTAGTTATGGTAGTTAAAAAGCAAAAAAACACATTTTTCAAAGAAAATACGGGTATAACGGGAGACTGTTCAACATTTCTATTAGACATTAAATGTAAAAGTTGTACCAAATTTTAAGTTTCTGGTATGAATTTTAATTGTTTGAGTTTATTTTCTTATTTTTCCCATATCGAGGAATCTAAACCCCTTAAAATTTCATACGGGCATTGAAAAAGGTATTTTTTAAATTTTAACTTTTAATATTAATATTTATTCAAGATTCCACCGTTTAACTAATAAAGCAAAACATCAGTTTTTTTACTTTCTCCCCCTATACCATAGTATATGGAGAAAGTATTGTATTCGTCAAAATTTTCGAGTTTGAGTTTTTGGTGGAAATATCCGTTTTGGGTCCCCCTGAACCTAAAAAAGTGGTTTTCGGAGTGATGTCTGTGTGTGTGTCTGTATGTGTGTCTGTGTGTCTGTGTGTCTGTGTGGATGTTATCAGACCTAGAGCCTAAACCAGTCGACCGATTTTGATGAAATTTGGTATGGAGATACTAATCCACGGTATCTCCAGGCATTTTTTTCATTTTTGTGAATTTTTTATTTTTAAGGGTAATTTTCCCATAAAAACCCATAAAATAACGGAAAAATTAACTTTTCTCAAAAACGGCTCTAACGATTTTGATTAAAATTTTATAGTTTATTAGGGACCTAAAGTACTATAAACTGTAAATTTTTAATCAAAATCGTTCAAGCCGTTTTTGAGAAAAGTTGATTTTTCCATTATTTTATGGATTTTTATGGGAAAATGACTGTTAAAAATAAAAAAGTCACAATAAATTGGTAATAGTATTTTTTTTATTAAGTTTCTATAATGAGGGAGAAAGTATGTGTCAGTTTCCTGATACCGTTTATTACAATTACAATCCCCTCCCCAAATCCCCTTCCGGAAAGAGAAATTGGTAGACCTTTTTACAATGTCTATGATAAAAAGAACCTATGTGCAAAAGCTTCACTTGGGTGTATTAATTCCAATGCAAATTGTACACAATCTGTAATAATCACAGAATATTGAATAGAATAGACTCCCGCTCTCTAACCCCCACTCTTTTGCCCTCAACAACACATCCTTCGCAGTTTAACACACTTAACCTACACCTTCCACGTTACATCAAAACTCTCCACGTGTGTTTATGTTACTCCTTGTTTAGTCTTTGTTATTGAAATTTTTGTGTGTGTGTTATAATGCCTTGTTGTGTGGCCTTTGGTTGCAGCGTGAGAGAAGCGGATAAAACAGTTAGCCCTCCGATAACTTTTCATCAGTATACTAATATCATAAAGAGGTAAAATTTGTTTGTTAGTTTGTTTTTATATAGGGGAAGCTCTGGAACTATTGAACCGATTGAAAAAATAGTTTTACTAATAAAAAGCTACACTATCCCTGAGTAAACATGGACTAGATTTCATTTTGATAAAATCCTTTTTTATTTCAATATTTGTCAATTTAGTCGGAAAAAAATATTATGTTAGTCCTAGACTGATGAATGATCACATTATTTACATTTATTACCATAGCAACAAATTGAATAAAATAACAGATAAAACATCTGATTCAAACTGTGAAGCAATTATTTAAATTTCTAACTTTTAGGTTAGGTTTTTATTAAAGTGTAGACCTGAGCCTTGCTGGTTCTTTTAACCTTTATTATAACTGCTGTTATAAAATATACAAATTAATTTGTTTTGAACATCATTATTTACCATCTTAGCTTTGGGGTTATTATTAATATTATTATAAAGAGGTAAAATTCTTTTGTGTATTTGTTTGTATGTAGGGGATAATCTCTGGAACTACTGAACCGATTGAAAAAATAGTTTTACTAACAAAAAGCTACACTTTCCTTGAGTAACTTAAGCTAGTATTAATTTTGATTTAAGGGTTAAAACAACCCCTAAAACAATGAAAATTAATTGTTATATTTTCCTTAAACAGTTAGCGAGCTGGAAATTTGTACATTTATATTTTACAACATACATAAAAAAAGTATCATAAATTGACATTTTGTCGCGTGCTGCCAATGGGACGAAAATGTAGTAAAAATGTTGACTGTTATACTTTCCTTAACACTAGAGAATAAACCCTTATTAAATTAAGGAATTTAAAAATAGGAAATAACTATGTGACATCCTAATTAAAATATATAAGACATATTAGAATTATTTTAATAGTAGGGCCTATTTATATTATATAACCTTTTTACATTTGCATCGGCCCGAGTCACCGCGGGGGTTGGCGATCGAAGCGATCAGGGGGTAAAAATTTAGTTTTAAAGAACCCTCTAGTTTTAAATAATATAATTACATTCACTAGTACTCTTTTCGATTTAGTATTGGCGATTCTTTTATTCGATGGTACTTTTCAATCTCCTAAATACACTCCCCTCTCTTGTTTTACTTATGTTAGATTTTTTTAATACATTTTTAATAGTTTAATAATTTTTAATAATAATAAACAATTTTAAAAGTTTGCTTTTAAAGGAGTGCGTGGGGAAAAGGAGTTTTTCTTCAACAGATCACTTTTTAGAACTAGAAGCTCATTATCCATTACTTTTAAAAAGCATAGGGCATATTATTTTAAAATAAGGATATTTCATCACATAAATGAGATCAACGATCAAATCCACAAAAACTAAATTAGGTCGACAAACAAAAAATTAGTATTGTTCCAGGGACAATAATTTTGTTTTCTATACTTAAATACCTAAATAAAATATGTAAACATAAATACAATTTCAAAAAGTTCATTTTTTATGAAACTTATCCTCCTATCAATTATGTTATGTTAACTACTTATAAAAATTCGGACAATGAAGTAAAACTAAATTAATAAAACAAAATTGTCACTTTTCTAATATTTATTTCACTTAAACTTTTACATGGTGGACCATGGTTTAAATAAGTTATTTACAACACTGTTATTGTTGATACCTTGGTTCACTTTAAAATAAAGATAGTATCAAAATCGTAATAAATGTGTTTTATTTATTTTGTTCACTGTCCGAATGGTAATACGTTTCACAACATTCAGAATTCTTTAAAACAATTATTAATGTAATTGCATTTAGTAGGCCTAACTGACAACTATTTGGGCTTAACCCTTGTAAGTTTCATTTACACAAAAAAACACATTCCACAAAACTCTTTATGGGTAATCAGAAAATGGTAATTGAGAAAGACCTTGTGAAGGAACTGAGAGGGCAAGAGAGTGGGGGAACAGCTACGAGGTTTGACTCGCATCACTCCACCCGACCATTGGTGCCGGTTCCACTATATTACATGTTCTGTGGTAATAATACTATAAAACCATTTCTCGATTTTGAAGATTTTTTTAATTTTTTGGAAATTTGTTCATGAAGTCCACAGTATTTTTCATTATAAAAATGGTAAATTTTCTTAAAGATTTTGCTTTAAACAAGGCGAAAAATATTCAATTACTTAAAAACAGGGCATCATGGTGAATTTAGTTATTTACTAATCTTACATAGTTTTCTGTAAGACTAACCGTTGGGTACATAGTGGATAAAATCAAAAATAAGATTAGCATTGGTTAAAAAGTAAATGCTTACAAATGATATTATTCTAGGTACGCTTCAGAGTCTAATTCAATAGCATATTAGTCAAGTTACTTTAGGCATAAATATGACTTCTTTTTGTGACGTGCTCAGGATCAGAGTTAGGATTGGGTGTAAACCACTGAGCTTGTTACGAAATCTGTGTGCAGTCCGATTACGATCGAGTAGGCAGCGGTAAGTACCATCGGCACCTACTTATAGGAGACCAGATTACCTAATACCTAGCAAGACGTACACCTATACAACCTGTAACTCAGTACAAGTTACGGCCTAAATGTTTTGTGATTGTGTTTAAAATTATAATTGTAGCCGGCTAAGACAACTGTGCGAAGCTATTGGTTTCTTGGAGGCTGTCATGACAGTGAGTAGTAATGTTGTAACGTAAGTAAAATATTGTTAAGGGTGAATAGCGTTGTCGGCCTGTCGGGCTTATATCGCCTGGTAACCCTACTTGCGTCTAGCGTATAGTTTATAATTAGTTATTATGTACATGTGTTGTTTGTCAAAGCTGGTTATCCAAATCCATGTGTGGTTGTTCTAAGATCGTGGTGTTTGGGCATTAAACCCGCTGATTTGTCAGTGATTCGCGATCCCTCGGCTAACCTAGTTTTCGTCGTTTAATAACCATTCATTAATACCCCAAGTTATATTAATCAACCCTGCTCACGTTGCGTATTAAAAAACAACAATGGTTTGTAAAAAAATAAACGGTATCAGTTAACTGACACAAACTTTCTCCCAGCTTACTGTAGTCAAAATAATATTGTTTTTAATCATTTTATTTACTACTCTTTAGAACAAAACAAAAAAATAATATTCTACCTACGTCAATCGTATAAAAAAGTTATTGTCCCAGGCGGGATTCGATCGCGCGACCTTTGAATTACTGGCCGTCCTCGCTACCGTTGTGCTACCCAGTGCGGCCGTCGCCGTGATGCTAGATTGACAACATAAACTTGTTTATTTTTTAACATTTCCCCATAATTATGAAACGCCGAAGTTTTGATAAAAGCGGGTGGTGTCATTTTGTTTGCCATCTTAAGCACTATAAATACTGAAAATTTGATCAAAATCGTTAGAGCCGTTTTTGAGAAATTTACATTTTTGTCGTTTTTTATTGGTTTTTAGGGGTAAATTACCCATAAAAATTAAAAATTCCAAAAAATGAAAAAAACGCCTGGAGATATTAGGGTTTAGTACCTACATACCAAATTTCATGAAAATCGGACCAATAGTGTCCCCTCTGGTCGTGTATACATACTGACACACTGACAGACAGACACCACGTTAAAAACACTTTTTTGGGTTCAGGGAGCACCAAAACAAAAAATTCCACTAAAAATATTTTTGGGTTCAGGGAGCACCAACACAGATAATTGCACTAAAAAATTTTTTGGGTTCTGGGAGCACCAAAACAGATAATTCAACTGAAAATTTTAATTCGAACATTTTTACGAAAACAATACTTTCTCCATATACTACGTATAGGGTGGAAAAAGTAAAAAAAAAAAAAACTGCAGTTAGTTTTTAAAACAGGTGATTAGATTATTGACTGTTGCCTGGCCTCGTTACTTTGTATTACTTTCTTGTTCAGGTTAATTAACGCTGTAACGGTTCTTAACAGATCGTTCCGGTGGTAAATGGATGCAACTGCTGTAGAGTTTCAAGAACGATTTCACATTGAACGATAAATGACGTTGACAAGTTCCGTCGAACGGGTAGTGTGTGTGGGCAGTACACAATCGCCACGGTAGCAAGTCCTAATGTCTCCGATAAGAAGCGATCGCCGGATGTCTTTGAAAATGAACTACAGCAATACGTCTTTAAAAAGAATGTTTAAAACCCGTGATGGATTCTCGTGTGGAATACAAACTGATGAACCTGTAAACGTAAGGGATAAAACAGATAGACCAGTTTATTGTGCCTCAATGTTAGCAGTGAACTATGAAAACCCTGGGTTCCCACAAATTGTAAGGTTTCAGTTTAAAGTAATATACACCTAAACGGTTTCATCATCAAACAAACAAAACGTTTTCTTGGATTTCAACGTACTGACGATGTCGTAGAGAAGCCACAGCATAGTGAACGCGTAACTGTATGGTGCGCTGGTCTAGGCGGAGGCATACTGGGTCCGTATTTAAAAAAAATTATTTTAAAGTTTTTCAATTACCGCTCAGCTCTCTAAGGAAAGTATGGTGAAACCCCTTTCCTCCTAGACGATTATGATTGACATATAAATCAAAGATTCTTCAAAATCAATACGTAAGAACAGTTTCTATTTATGTGATAGTATTTGTAACTGAAAAGGCCAATGACTTATTTTGTGTTCTGTGTTCGCTATGCATAAATTTCCTCCGTGCATAGAAACCCCCAAGCAACCCTTTAAATCATGCTTGATATATTATTGGTCTCACTGGGCTAATAACTACTTTATCAAAAGGCAAAACGAGTACAATTTAATCTGAAAAATGTGCGGGTACGTAAAATAAACATTGTTATTGAAAATATACGAAAAACATTCATATACCGAGTTTCTTAAAATAAAACTAATGTAATATAAAACATTAGATAGGCGGGTAGATAGATATAGCCTCTTGTTCTTAACTTTTTAAACCTGGAAAACTTCTCACGTGTAGACAACTTTCAATTTTGGTACACACTTTGGCTGCAACATCTCTCAACATCTGAGTAGAATAGTAACGTCTGAACCGCTGACGTGAGTTGAGCGAATTTATACAATTAAGTTTAATTATTTGTTTTAGGGTTTCAACCAACTATTTGGGGAATTGGTCTACTCACGAATTCGCTGATTAGCTGCCTGTGTACGAAATATATTATTAGTTGCTTTGCACCTCAGCCTAAAGCCCAGCTCACGAGCTGTTTCGTCCCGCTCTCAGTGAACAAACTCGCTTCGTGGCCACCGCGCCGGCCTGCGGTAATATCATACACGTTGATTTTAACTGGGTTCTTTTATGATATTTTACGTTTTGACCAGACAAAAAAATTTGCAGAATAATATCCTAGAGTAATTTGTTTTAGACAAAATCACAAAACGTTGATAACAAATATGTGCAAACATATATGAACATACACACATCTAATTTTAATGGCACCACAAAACGTGTTCTGGGGACCTTGATCAGTCCACTCTGGACCTTGGGTCTCACCACAAGAGTCACTGCAGTAGCTCATCTTTCCCATCGAAATTAGCCAATAAAACATTCTCTGTGATAAAATTTTTTGACATTAATCTTGGCATATATTTTGTTTAAGCATTATTTACATTTAACATTCGTAAGTACATAGAAACTACGGATTATAATATATAAAACAAATGTATTTATGAACATAAATATACGCGTTTTATATTATTTTCTATGTATTGTAATTACAGTATATTTTAACGATTTATAGAAGTTGGTAATATTAACGTATAAGAAGGATCTCATGTATTATGCTTAGTGCATTATTCTAAACTTAGAACTTGTAATTTGATACCAATGCTCTTTCTAGCATAAGAATAAAGTAAAATAATTTACGCCTTCCGGTCTCCCAAGAGGGGTTAGGAGGATTTAAAAGGAATATAGTGGTTTTAAAGTTTTATTTTTACGTAATTGTCAGCCTCCGGAACTGTAATAGATAATATTATATCTTAGGTACTGTCAACAGTTCTGTAACACTGACTGAAGAAACATTCTGTACAACCATCTGGTCAGCATGCTCGAAGTGTGTCGTGTGTTATTTATTTAATAATGTTAGGTGTGCTTTTTGTTATTTATGTTTCTTTTGTGACTTGACAATGGAAGTATAGTCTTCCGAAACCGGTCCTCACCGAGAAAGCATTACAGAACTGTTGACGGTCCATAAGGTATGTGTCCTTGTTTAATTATAATTGGAAAACAGAACAAATGTTTACATAATTTTATGGCGGTAAAAGGAAAAAAAGCATAAAAAAGTATTTTTCGAAGAAAAGACGTGAATAAAAGGACACTGTTAAACATTTCTAATAAACATTAAATGTAAAAGTTGTACCAAATTTTAAGTTTCTGACATAACTTTCATTTTTTATTTTCTCCGTAAAATGGAATCTAAAGCCCTTAAGAGGTCACATGGGGCCTTAAAAAAGGCATTTTATTATGCTACAACTTTCTCTATTAATTTTTATTAAAAAAACCCCACAGTTTACCGGCTAAACAACCGTTTTTGTACCACTTCAACCCCCCAAACCCCTTTCCGGAGGAGGAAAATTGGTAGACTTTCTTTCTACAATGTTTATGATAAAATGAACTTGTGGGCACAAGATCATTAATACTATGGAACCATTTATAGAATTTTGAAGTATATGTATTGAAATTTTTGTATATTTTAACGTTGTATATTGGTCGGTAATATTAATGCATAAAAAGGAACTCATGTACTATGCTTAGTGTAGTCTATTATTCTAAAGTAAGTAAAAACTGTAATACGTTTTGAGTTCTGTAAGAGCTTTTATCCACAGCTGACAGTTTTGCTCTAATTTCCATCACGAATCGTTATTCCCTACGGACAAAGAGGCAAGGTATTAAACATAATATGTAAATGCGTGTTTTGCATTGTACACCGGTTTTAAACTTTACAAGCACATCAAGGGAGAAAAAAAAACTTAAATGGAAAACTTTTAGTCCTTCATAATATTAGTTTGGAATTTATTTTCTTATAACGTGAAAACGATCTGATAAAATATTTGTCCTTTGGGAACATTATAAATCCCTAAAGTTTAGGCTGAAATAGAAATAGCAAACATAAACCAACCTACTAAGTAAGTCGAACTCACGACAATGTCCTACCATTTTCATGTCTTAACTGTAGGGTTTTTACTTGAAAAAGAAAGTTAATATTGATATATTCTTGAAACGTTAAGTATTAATAAGTTATAAAGTACTTAAACTGTATGTGACTTCAATTTTCTTTTCTTTACTCGTTTCGGGGCTTATGTCCCATCATCAAATCTTCACTCATTTGATGTCGTCAAACAATAAAAACACTAACAAAATGTGCATTACACTACACACTCATTAAGCGGTTCAACAAAAACAAGACTCTGATTTAGATTTTGACTCAGTGTCTTGCTTCAAACGTCGAGGTGCGTGGAATAGGAAGGACTTTAGGAAGCAAGTAACTATATTTCTGTAAATATAATAATTTTGGTAGTTAATTATATGCGTAATAAGAGATGATCAGCGTAAATAACTTCCGGAACTTATTTATTGAAATTAGTTTATGTAGGCACTTTATGTCAAATATTGTTTCACTTTTTTACCAACAGAGTGAACGCATACTTCTCCTACATCCTGAAATAGTTTAAATTCGAAAAGTGGTTGCTTATTTCTTAAGTTGGTTTTCACTTACGTTGCGTATACACTTGAGAAACTAATGAGCATGCGTTCGCCCTGTTTTCCTCAGATGTTCTACTGTAAAGTGCAAACACATATGAACATACACACATCTAATTTTAATGGCACCACAAAACGTGTTCTGGGGACCTTGATCGGTCTCACTCTGGACCTTGAGTCTCACCACAAGAGTAACTGCAATAGCTCAATGGAAATGGTCCACTTCTCTTTTATACCATTGTGATTTCCAAGGCGTATCAACAATTAATTCATCTGCATGAAGAATAGTTGGTTACGTCAGGTTTGTGCAGCTGAATACCGCGCTACTACGAATACAAATTTTTTTAAAGGAAGATTTATTTCCACCAACAGCCACCATGATCTGCTGAACTGTCTAGTTTATATTTCTTCTTAGTTGTATTTGAAAATAAATATCTAACGTGATATTGTATCGTAGAGAGTAGTAAGTAACCCCTTAGATAACCATTGTAAAGTGTAGTGACAAGTATATGGACATCATTATCAAGTTAAATTATACTTCGGACATTAATTGTGTTATACTTTTCATTTAAATGTGTTCTTTTTTTCAATATTTTACTATTTAACACAGTGGTCTTTAAACTAAACACAGTGGCTAAACCATACTAATCAATTATAATTGGAGGTATAATCAAGTTTTTCAAAAATCTCTCTCATTTCAGCAGAAAGAAACATTACGTTATTTTAGCAACAACACCTGGTCCGTTTCCTTGATATATTACTTAATCTCCGAGACTGTAATTTAAACAAAACGATTTACAAGGCAAATTCCTCTTGTTCACACCGAGGAAAGCAAATGATTCATGGTCCCTGGACTACTAGCTATGTTAACTAGGAATGTAACTTACATTTTCTGTAGTTATTCAAAAATTTGGAGAGCATACGGGGAACTAAACTGTCATTCTCCGCGTGTATATTGAGTAAAGAAAGGTTTGTTTTTACGATTGCAATATTATTGTTGGTTGTTTTGTTTTGTAGGTATTAAACTTGTTTAGCATGGAAGGTGCAACAAAATACGAATCAAATAAAGTACGAAATGATTAAACCCAACTGAAAACAAAGCCAACTAAAAGTACTTTCTAATTTTACTGAAATGAGTGCTATTCGGAAAATTACAAAACATTGTTTGGTCTTTCCATAATAATACGATAATAATAGGCCTTTGTCATTATTATAGGGAAGATGAGCTATTGCAGTGACTCTTATGATGAGACCTAAGGTTGAGAACGGCAAATGAGTTCCGATCATGGTTCCCAGAACACGTTTTGGGGTGTTGTTAAAAATGTAATATATATATACATATATATATTTATATCCCAATATACTGTATACATATATGTACGTATAAATGTGTTTGCGCTCTACCGGCATACTTTTACGTCAGATTAGGTCCTAATTTGGTACTAAGTCACTCAGACGAGTTTGTTATCGAAAAAATCTCCCAACCATAAGCACGTCATTTGTCTGAAAGAAACATTGTTTAGTATTTTTCGTACTAGAATTAAATTTGGTTGTGGTTTTATCTTAAAAAAAAATATATATATATAAGTTAATATAGGGTATTATTCTGCACATTTTGTTTTTTTACACGACTTTATACCTGGTTCCCCCAAAATCAATCAAAACGTAAAATACCATAAAAGTACCCGGTTCAAATCCTCGTGGGGCTGCTTCTGATCTGATTGCGACGTCCTGGATGGAATCTCGTGAAGCGAGTTAGTCATCTGCGAGCGAAGCAAAGCAGTCCTTAATCCTAGGCCTCAAGTAGCAGCGAGTGGAAAGAAGCAGCGCGTAAACCTTGGTGGAGACTGAGGTACAAACAAATTCTACTAATTTATTTCGTACAAGCAGGCAATTATTCAGCGCCTTTCTTAGTGGAATAATTTTTTAATAGTTGGTGGAAACCCTAAAGCGTATAACCTTAATTTTGGAAATTCGCTCACCACAGATCAGCGGTTTAGCTGCGTGATCGAATTATTTTCTTTCTTTTTTATATTAAAAGAGTATAATATAATATTATATTTGAGTTAGCCTAGAACAGATCTTCATGTTTGCACCATTTCTGTATTCATTTTAAATTCGAAGAAAATGTTAGATTGCCCATGTCGTATTAGATTTTGATAGATGCTTGTTGTAACATAACTTCTTTTAGGCGATGATAACTGTTCATGCGATAAAAAAATATAAAATAACTTCCGTAAAACCAATCTAAATTTCTTAGTATGCCTACCCAATATTTAATTTTATATTAATACTAAACTAGGCAGCAGTAAATAATTTAAAGAATTACATTTAATGTTTACAGAATTTATTTGGTAGTGGTCAATGAGCACCGACCATGGTCTTCAGAACAAGTTTTGGAGTGTCATTAAAAATTGTATATATATGGGGGTATGTTTGTGTGTGTGTGTGTGTTCGCACTCTATCGGCTGTATTTTATGATTTGATATTTATTTGGTAAACACGTTGGTAAAGTCGCTCGGACGCTACCTTTAGCAAAACAATAAATCCAACAATCGGAAGCATGTTTTTTGAGATTTTTCGTATGAAAATAAAACTTGTTTGGGGTTTTATCTAAACAAATTAATATAGGAGATTGTTCTGCACATTTAGTTTTGCACACGTCCTTATAGTCTGTCTGGTTCATCCAAAATCGATCAAAACGTAAAATACCATAAAAGTATTAAATCTACGTGGGGAGCTTCTAATTCGAAACTGGGGCGGCCGGGTTCACGAGTTAGTCCGCTGCGAGCGGAACGAAACTGCGCGTGACCGGTGCTGGAGGCTGAGGTGCAAAAATTGTATACTAATATATTTTGTATACGTAGGTAACTATTTAGCGCCTTCGAGAATAAACCAATTTCCCAAATAGTTGGTTGAAACACTAAACAATATAAAATAATTTAGTAAATTCGTTTAAATCACTTCAGCGGTTCAGCAGCATGGTCGAATAATAATAATTATTATTCTAAACCCATTCTTTATAAAACTATCCTTTGATACCCATATATTTCATATCTAACTTATTGTGACATTATTCCAGAGGGAATGAGTAAAGAGACTCCTGATATTGCATCCTGCAGAGAGACTCCTGCGGGAAAAAACATATGTTGATGGTTTGAGTGGGCAATAGGGTACTTACTTAATGCTATATTCATGATTGTTTACTAAATATTTAAACAAATATTACTATATGTATCTATAACTTCTCTGCCCACGTTTACATAACTAGAAATAGATTGTATCTAAGACCAAATACATTTTTGTAAGTATTAGGACACAATGAAATATATTGTTTCTTATTCAATTAGTTAGAAGTTTTTTTAACAGCTTCTCTGAGGAGGTAAACAAATTGAATACTAAAACCAAACATTACTAAAACCTGACATAAAAACATAAAAACAAATATATCACAATGCGATTCTCTCCATTGCTTGATAAACAAACCCGCAATACCTTTAAGAAACAGGGATACAACATTTCTTACAGGACAGACAACAGTTTAGGTCAATTAATAAATCAAAATGATGGGAATCATGATAAATACAGTAATAGCGGGGTATACAAATTAAACTGTATCAAATGTTCACAATACTACATAGGACAAACTGGAAGGACATTTAAAACAAAATTTAAGGAACATCTACCCAAAAGCAACCCCAACACAACCACATCCGCATTTGCCGAACACCTGATTGATAA
>JAGFPH010002601.1:63214-103972 GCA_018207615.1 Philaenus spumarius | reverse complement strand
AAAAAAATAAGGATTGTTTGACAAACAAGGTATTTATAACCATTTATATATAAATATAACAATCCAATAGGCTACAATGAATTCCATAGTTCATACATTTAATTATGGTTTTTGTAGTTAATTGAGAGTTACTGTAATATAGTTTTAAAAAATAATATTTGCATATGGCTAACTATATGTTTGGTGTGTATTTTTATTGCGATTCTTTATATTTGTATGTTCTAGCAATAAAATAAATCAAATTTGCTTAAATGTTTAAGTTCTTTTCCTATTTGTCTGCTAGAAAGGAACTGTCTGTTTTCTTAGTTTTAATTTGATGCATTACAAAACCAAATACATGCATTTTAAAACATTTATGTATCAGTTTAGAGGAGGTAAGAATTTATTACTCATTCAGTAAAGGCAATCTACTTATCAGTTTGGTCGTGTGATCACTTCAACCCAAACACTCTGAAAGGTCCCTAAAGGAACGTCTCGAATAAGAAATGTTCTCTCTCAATTCCCAATCTGAATGAATTGAACTGTTCGCTTGAAAATATTATTTAAAGTGTCTCAGTGAACCAAAACCTATTTAGCTGCTTGAAAGGCTATTTTATGGCACAATATATTTTGGATATATTACTAGTAGAGGGTTTCTGCTTAACCCATTTAATTTCTATAACTTAGACGAAGACGTGGTGTTACTATATAACGCACAAAAAATCAGATGATAGAAGATGGACTTAACATTTTTTAAACTTTAGTGAGTTGGACAACTTCTAAACCAAGCAAAAAGGTACGACACGTGTTATATTGTCCTACTTGATAGTTTTGACCTGCTGAATAACATGATAAAATTTGGTAGAATGGTTGCGAGACACCCTGTATTTCTTTCGAAATAAACAACCTATAATTGAATAAATAAAAAACATTTCTGTTTCAGGTAAGAGGCTATATTCGTTACACTGCTGGAAGTTCTAGGGGTAAGTCAAGATAAATAATATCTTTGTTATATTTTCTCGTCTGACAGTTGAAATGCAATTGTATTGTCAAACACAGCTTTATCCCTTCGCCCTACAATCGGAGTCTTTAAAAGCAGCAACTATTTTGTCTGAAAAGGTTAATAGAAATGTCAAATTTGTCATGAAGTTTTTGCTAGTATTTCTAATCAATTAAGTAAGTGTACCAACATATGAGTTTCCGTTGTTCCGGTACTTTCTGATATATTAAATGTGGTTATTTTTACGTTTAGTAGGAAATTATATTACGTTCTTTGACATCTGCAAATTAACAACCGTTAAAGTGCTCTCTATCTTCAGTATTTCTATCTGTCGGACATAATCTTTATTGTTTTAGGAAAGGCTTACTTAAAATTTGATATATTTCATGGTTTTTACACGCTTTACTTCAACTCGCTATGGTTGATATGGTCCATGGTTACCACTATGTACCACTGTGTATGCATATCACATAACTTTCACCTTGGTAAGTACTGTTACCAGTATTATTTAAATATCAGAGCTGTGATATCGAAGCTTTTAACCTCAGTTACCTCGTAGCTCTTTCTTGTTATTTCTTGGAAATTTTATGTAGAGGTAAACAAAAACGCAGAACGGAAGAGAAATATAAACATATTCAAGGTATCGGAACTAAATGAAAAGGTAAAAATACCCGCTTCACTGAAAACATTGAATCATGGATATGTTTTCCTCTCTGCGTGTCTGCTATGAGTCATCTACCGTTGCATTGGCCTGACTTGCTCCAAACGCAACCTTATTCTTAAAGCAGATGCTAGATAACCTTGTTCTTTTACTTAATGGTATTTAGTTTGAACCATATTCTTAATTTGAATTAATAAAATTCAATATTATTATTAAATTAAACAAATTAATACAGGTTTTTGGTGCGTAGTTTTAGGCTTTAGGTGTTATTTAGTACATTTAAGATCAAGTCAAATTAGGAAATAGGTTAAAAAAAAAACAAAAAATGAAAATATATTTTTTTTAAATTAAACTAGGTTTAGTTTAACATACTGTCTTAATCCTTGTTAAGAGTCCCAGATAACTGGTTTCGGCGAAACTGAGTCGCCATCTTCAGATATTCTGTAAGTATATTAACATTTTTATTTATTCGCTAAGTTGAGTTGTTACTGAAGGACCCAGCAAATTGAAACTGACAATTATGCATCTTTCTTTTTGTTCTATACGTTAAAATATGTGCTCGTGTAAAGCTGTTAATTTTTTATGTTTTTTAGTGTTTTGATAAGTAAAAATAGCTTTCTTCCTTTTTAGTTTAAAATGTATGAACATTTTAATATACTTTAAGAAGATTTGATGATGGGGACATAGTTTCGCCGAAACCGGTTATCTAAGACTTATAATAAGGATTGTTGGATGGGACTCAAATAAAATTGTTTTATGAATTACATTACATTAAAGAATCGTGAATATGGTTTGGACTAAACTAATCTCTAACAGTTACACCTTTAAAAATATAAGCAAAATAAAAAATATATGACTTTAATGAAGCTTGTAACCAAACCGTTTTTGGGTTATACTTGCAATGTGTTCAGACTGTACAAACAACGTGCGCATTTATTCCCTCGACAATCGTTGAAAGCTACAAAATCCCCAATGTGATAGGATTCACCTCTTCCGCCGATACCCAGCTCTTCTCGCCCACTGAAATATGCAAACACATCAACACCTTTTCTGCTACTCAACGCTTTCTGGAATAATGATCTCCAGAATGTGTCTTAACGCGGTTTAGATATTTTTATGTTTGTGGATTATATTATTAGAATATTTTATTTAAAATAGATACTTACTCTATATAATATATGTAAATACACGTTCAAAATAATTATAACCGGTAGTGAAAATTAATAATAAACGTCATCAGAATAAGTTACAACAAACACATTCTTTATAAAATGTTGTAAACTGAAAAACGACACAGATGCTATATAACGTTTGTGACTTGTTGATGGAATTATTTTAATACAATAACTAGGCATTAAATTTAATAATTGATATGAAATATATATATTTTGAGAATATCTTAATACATTTAATTTGTTACTATAAAAATATGTTTAAGCTTTAAATTAATAATGTTTTCAGGTGAAACAAACTCTTATTTTAAATTCTTTATACAGAGTGTCACAAAAAACCTTAGTGGACTATTATACAGGATCGTGTTGTATACAATAAAATAAATGCAAAATGTCCAGTATCTTTTTTTCCAAATTCGGTTTAGTTTAGTCGCAATCCGCCATTTTGTGTTTTTACAAAAAACTCACTGTAACTCCAGCAACAGATAAGGTATTGAGTTAAATTTGGTAAAAGCATTTTTTTTTATGTTACGATTTACAAGTAGTTGGTAGAGTGGTTTAAATAGTTAGTGAAAATGATTGAACATAAATTAAGATGAATTAACATTTTGTAACTTTGGTTTCTATTACTATTTTTAGGTGATATCGAAGACTTTAGTCCTACCAAACACCAACAATGTATGTTCATAATTTTCAAAATGGCGGCATTTTTATCGTTAAATATATTGAAAACCGCTAAATTTACAAAACATTTACAAGAGACAAAATATTATAGTTTTTAACGACAAACAAAATTCTTAAAAGTTATCCTAAAACCATTTTTTCATAGCAAAGAAATGTATCTTATTTATTAAAACTATAAGATTTAAAACATTCTGGTTTGAGGTTAAAAAGTATTCGTTATTTTACTCCTTTTGAAGCTAGAGAGCTGAAATTTGCTAAATTTATTTCACAAATATTACGTGGAAAAGGTAAAGCCATAAAATGTCAACCATCTGTTAGTTGTAAAATGGGGTAACAACACTGTTCGAAGAATCTAAATTCCACTAGGAATCTAAGTTCCTTCAAGCTAGAATGCTGAAATTTGGTACATATAATTCTTAGGTGACATAAGTTGTAAATGTATGTTTCAGGGTTCAAAAAACTGTGTGGGAAATGGGTATACTCACGAAGGCGCTGAATAGCTGCCTATGTGTACGGAAAATAAAAATATAATTTGTTTGCACCTGAGCCCCGCCTCACACACCACTTCGTTCCGTTAATAACCACGGATTATGGGCTCGTTCGCTTCGCTGTCAGATCAAAAAGTCGCTTGCATCCCGGTCGCCGTTGAATCGGCTCAGAATGTGCCCAATGTGGATTATCCGGGTGCTTTTATGGTAATTTTCCATTTTGATCGATTTTGGTGAAACCAGATTTGATATAAGTTCGTGTAAAAAGATAAAATGTCAGAACAGTCTCCTAAATTTATTTGGTTGGATATAATTTAAAAAAATGTATTGCTAGTACGAAAAATCTTTAAAAAGTTACATCCTGTCAAAACACGTGCTTCCGAATGACGGATAGTGAACTCGTCCGAGCAACTTAAAAAACTAAAATTTCTACCTTATTTGGAGCAAATCTGTCGTAAAATACGGCCGTTAGAGTGCTAACACTTATTTACATATATACACAATTTTTATGAAAACCCATTAAAATATTCTGGGGACCATGACCGGTGCTCATTGACTACCTCACTATTTGAATCAGTGCAATAGCTCATTTTTCCTATGGAAATTCGCCAATAACAGATAATTCGTACACGACCTATGAAGCTACAGACATGGAACATATTGCTTTTAAACCATTGGTTTTCGATTACATGCTACTAAAATATTTTTCGTATCCAATAATTTAGGAAATATGCATCGGCGTGAAATTCACTTAAAAATTTGGTTTTTATTTTATTTTCCATGTATGTTCGGTAGTTATGAGTATCTGACAGATGTAAAACGTTTTGCGCTTTTCATAGCTGATAATTTTTGCAAGCCTAAATAGGAAACATAGATCGCATTGGACGAAACTCTATTTCCGATTTTGTGCCCGGGAACAATTACCTAAAATCGCTTTAGAATTGGGTGCAATGGTAAAAGTCAATATTTATATCTGCGATTGAAGCCGCTCTACCTGCTAGTTCTGTTTAAAATACATGCTATGTTAAGTAATTTTTTTCAAAATTGTTGCGAGCTTAGCGAGCTTGTAGAGGTTTTTTAAAAGCAACTAATTAAGCCCCTTATCTGTAACTTTTCGATGGATCTAAAATCATAGACAAATTTTCGATCAGAATAATAGCACTTCAACTCTTAAAGACTATTACGATGGTATTAAAGTATTAACTTTTCGAAACATACTATTACCTGAAAACTAATTGTAATTTATCGAAAAGTTTTTTCTAAACACCCTACACACAGAATGAAAAACGCAAGCCAAGATTATCTCAGAAAGTAGATTGATAATGAAAAGCCGGGATATAAAAGTAAAAGGAGGGAGATGCTGTTAATTAATTACAGCTTGAAGATAAGTACCATTCGTCGAACTGCTCTTAACGCGAGAACAGCCAACAACAGCTTTTATTGGTTTTATTGTTGAGAACCAAACAATCGATGATCCGAACAGAGCTCGGCGTCTTCTCCCTTGCATTAATACATTTCATTTTCTTCGCTGATACTTTCTTATTAAACGCAGACAATTTATTTCTTGACTTTTATTAAAATTTATCTGCGTGTTCCAGAAAGAAATTAAATTAAATTCAGTATTGTCTAATAGGGAATGAGGGTCTTATAATGGTATTATTATTTCCTTATCAATCAATTAACTTTATATTATGAAATAACTGCCCATAAATGACTTTAATTTGCCCTTTTCTATCTGAAATAATTTAACTTTGATTATTTGTATTTATCTATTTGGCTTTTGCCTTTTCCCCGCTTTATCTAATAACTTTGTAGTTTAACTTTATTACATTTTTTTGGTTTTCTTGCAACACTTTTTCTTCTATAACTTATTTAGTTAAATTGCGTTTTAATTTCTTTTTGCATATGCATTCTCTGTAGATCTTTGTGAAGCTATACACATAAAAATGTGTAGTTATTATTAAAAAAAACTGGTTGACCTGGCAATGCTTCACTATTGCTTGATTTAATTTTAAATGTGGTTATCCCATTTTCATCCCTTTGACTTAAGTAATCAATTTACAAATGATTTTTATGTCAATTAGGAATAATATTAAGTAATTTAAGATTTTTAGTTTGTAGGATTTTAATGGAATTTATTTTTATTGTATAGGGGGTAGCTACCCCATTTAAATCACTTTGTTTGTAGTGACGAGATTCTCTAAACAAATCCTGGTACTAGTATGTGTAAATTGTGAAATTTTAGTAAAATAAGTTTAGTAGTTTTTGAGTATGTAGAAAAAGTAAGTGGATTATTATTTAATTTAAGGGTAGTTTTCCATTTCATAAAATTGCCAATAGTTGTGTATATCCCTTAAAAAAAATTACATAATTTTAGCCTTATTGCTTGTAGGAAGTTAGTTTAATTTAAATTTATTGTATAGGGGTAGCAACCCCATTTTAACCCCTTTAAATTGTGAATTTAAACCATCCAGGGACCCTCTTAAACACACACACAAAATTTCATAAAAATTGGTCCAGCCGTTTAGGAGGAGTTCGGTGACATACACACTTACAGAAGAATTAAATATATAAAAATAAGTTTCCTTTGTTATATTTTTTCATGTATGTCCACGAAAATTGACAATTTAATCTTGATGTTAATCTTGCTTGCGAGGCCTTGGACCTTGTCCTATGACTTTACCACCTTCATAGGTATTCATCTTAAACTTAGAATATATATTTTTTTAAATTCTTCTGAAAAATTAAACCGAAGGATTTATCTGTTTCAGTAATCATTTTTATATTATTTAATAAGTAATGGAAGATAGTAGGGGAGTGTACAAAGAAGGGAGTGTGTGGGAGGGGGTGGGGTGTGGGGGGGGGGAGTTTTATGTGAGTATTATTGCCGCTACTGTTAAAAACTAAAAAAAAAAAAAAACATAAACGACCACGAAAGATATTTTGTAGTTTCTAAAAGGAGAGGCAATTAAGATAATAAGTACTTAGCCAGTTATTACTAGCTTGTATTATGTTGATGTAACACACAAAACACTATTTATGTTACATTCTAACATCTGTATAAATAAAAATGTAATATTTCTTTTGTTCAAAATCTAAAAAATACGAAAGTTATTCAGCGATTGCTTTGAAATTTTGACACAGGTTTGCATTTGAATACACAAGTGTATTCATATCCTTTTGTTTGACATAAAAACAATAGCAAATACTTTACGGAAATGGGAGCGCCATACCAAATAATAATTAAATATGTTTAGTGTTCGTACAGTAATCTGCTCTTTGCTCTAATATTTCCATTAACAGCTGATTTCAAACTTTGAAACAATTATTTGTATTTCTAACTTTTAAGTTAGGTTTTTGTTTAGACCTGAGCCTTGATGTTTCTTTTAGCCTTTATAAAATAACTAACTTATGTTTCTTTTATGTTTGCCTTTGTTTCTTTTAACTGATGTTATAAAATATACGCAATAATTTGATTTGAGCATTTAACATTATTTACCATCTTAGCTTTGAGGTAGTAAAATTATTATTAATCCTACACCATTATTATAAATGAAACATATCATGTGTGTATATAGGGTTCTTACGGGGTTCTTGCCTATACGTTGGCACCTCTGCCGCAATATGGAGTATGGTCATAATGTAAACTTGCGCTAATTTTGTTTTTAAATAAAATACTATACAAATGTTTGCCATTAGTTTCCATCTGCGATTTTGTTTTTTGAAATTCGTTTTATAATATGGTGCTGTACGTTAGTAGATAAACATTAAAATGCAATTCATTCGTGTGATCAAGTCGAACGTGTAACACTTTGTTATTCTACGGCACCATTAGGAACAGCTGTTTCACGTTTACACTGCGGTCAGCTGTGGTGTTGTGTATCTGTTCTATTATATATGTCGCGCTTGTTTACTTTACTGAACCGGTAGTCAATAAAGTTTTAAAATAGTTTTTGTATTATTATGGGTAAAATTATATACTACTAGTGAACCTGGCAATGCTTCGCTAATTGCTTGATTTAATTTTAACGGTTGTTATTTCATCTCTTGCATTTGATTTTAAGTAATCGAATTGTAAAAGTTTTTATATAAATTAAGATAAATATTAAATAATTGTATATTTATAGTTTGTAGGAATTTAGTCTAATTTATTTTTATTGTATGGGGTAACTACCCCATTTAAATATTTTTTCTTGTAGTGACCATATTCTCTAAAATAATTCTGGTACTAATATGTGTAAATTGTAAAATTTTAGTAAAACAAGTTGACTAGTTTTTGAGAATACAAAATAATTAAGTGGATTATTATTTAATTTTGAGGGTAGTTATTCCATTTCATTCCTTTGACTTAAGTTATCAAATTGCAAATAGTCTTGTATATCCCTTAAAAATAATTTTACATGAGTTTAGCCTTATAGCTTGTTGGATGTTAGTTTAATTATTATTTAATATATAGAGGTAGCAACCCCATTTCAACTCCTTCTAATTGTGAATCTAAATCATCCAGGGACTCGTCAAAGACACACACAAAATTTCGTCAAAATCGATCCAGGCGTTTAGTAGGGGTTCAGTGACAAACACATTGCCGCGCTCAACCCCTCTCACCTTTTTATATTTTATTTAATTTATTAATATCCCTCATCAAATAACACCTAAATGTGTTTTAGGCCTTATTTGATGTGTTGTTCCTTGTACTAGTCCGTTTGAACACCTTGAGAGGTCTAGCGATGGCAAGAAAAGGAAAATCTTTTATTATCCAGTTTTTATTAATTTATTTTACTATTAATTAGACCTTTCGTCCTAATTTAAACTTTTTCTAGAACACTAGCTCAAATTTAGACTCTAATCCGTGATCGTTCCCTTTGGAGTTAATGTTTATATGATCGGTGGATAGCTTACCTGTTAACATTCTTAATTAGAGCACTGTATGAATTTAGGATATTGATTTTTGCTTGCAAATAATGTAGTCTAAAAGTTTGAGAAAAACACAAATTATTTATTTACTCAAAACACAAATTAATTATTTATCAAAATTACAAATTAATGATTTTCAAAATTACAAATTAACTCTGAATGTCTTAACGTTTTCAAATAAAATACTAATTAACTTTTAAGTTGGATAATATTATATTTACATTCGTCGACTAGCCATTGTGAGTAATGAAATTTGAAATTAATTTACTTTATTTAATATCCCCTGAATTTAATTTAATTTTAAATTATTTGAATGTGCAAATGGAAATTTTATTATGTATTTATGAAAAACCTTGATTGCCTGTTACAGACACAAGATGTTCTATGTTGATTCGTGGTTCCTATTTAGCTATGATGTATCCTTTAAAAGATGTCCTTACCTCTCTCCCATATAGATGCCGGTTTTCTCGTCTTAAAACTGTCTTCTCCTCGATTGCTCCAACGTTAATATCTCATTGTCTTTACAGATGATTTCTCCTTAATTACTGTGTCTTTTGGCAAGTAATATTCTTCTTAATATTTCTTCACTCGATTATTTTACGACCAACTAACTATCGACCGGAGTTAGATCGACGGACACCAAACCTTCACGCACTTTGACGTAACTCCTCAAGATTCCTGGAGCTGAGTGATATATTCACGAAGTGGTGGTTCTTTCCAAACTGAAGTTGGACACTTCTTTCTCTGACCTCCATGAATAGTTTCAAGTCAACCGAGTATCTATTGTCGATTGTGTAAAAAATGTTTATTTCTAACATTCTAAATCTTTTAAGTTAGGGCAAAAGGGCTTAAGTCAGAAATTGTTAATGATACAGGAGAAGCACTCAACGTTTTGACAAACTCATGGCTTGCATTGAAGTATATATTTTAATTTAAGAGAAGGGGCGAGATAGGCAATATGGTAGCACGTAACTAGAGTGCTAATTTAGATTATTGGAATATATTCGGGTTAGGTTTTGTATGACATTGTCCAACACCAGTTTGATACTTTGATTAAACCGGATAAATTTACTAGTACACGGCTAAACGAGGTGAATGAAATACAATTACAATAATTAATGTAAGCCTAAGGATCTGTAAACTAAATATTTGATTGTAGCGTATTTATTTAGTATGTGAAAATCTAGTTTGACCACTTTTATTTAATTAGAAATTTTGTAGGATTTTGCTAGGAAGTTGTTTTAAAGTAAGTCACTGTAATCTGTAAATAAAATATTAACCGGACTTTGTCAATAATTGGATCACGCACCTGAACTAGGAGAGCTATAAAAACCATACTAGTAAAACTGTGTGTGACTGAAGTAGGCTATAAAATAGAGGTGAATAATTCGAAACGAGGTCTTTTAGAAATGTTCTTTTGCGAAACGACGAGTCTTGGAAGACTGGGGTCTTCGGAGTTAGCCGCTGGCGTGGGTAGCAAAGCGAGACAGAGGTTTTTGCTTGTGGTGAGCCTGCGAGGTGGACGTAGAGACAAGGAAGTTAATCTGACATTCGACAGTCACAAGGGTAGAAAAAAGGGGAGGGCACGGTTTGGTAATATTTAGGGGATAAAGGTTTTATGTTAATTTAGTGTTAGAATCAGTTTCTGTTTTTTAATGTATCGGGAGATTTATCTATTTGAAAAGAATTCGTATTTGAGGAATATAAATTTAAACTCAGTTTCGATGGTAATGTAGGCATAAGATCTAGATAAATAGTTATTGCTGTTATTACACAGTGTTAAATGCATGTAGACTAGTTCAATAATATGTATGTAGGCAGTATAAGATATAATATGTTAATAATAATCTCACTAGAATTAGAGCCAAGCGAGTTGTCATTGATACGAAAGTCAATATGTAATAACACACCAGAACTATCGTATCATTACGTCACTCTTAATGATAAACTCTGCACTTTCCCCCATTATGTCACCTGCATGTCCTCCATCCCCAACCCGTGTTGTAACAGAAACCTTTTTGACGTCACGCTTCTACTTTTTATATTAATTTGTTTAATTATAGCTTATGTTTATTATTATAATTTAAAAACCATACATAAATAAATAATAAAGCAATAATTAATTAAATAATGCCTGTACTCATTACAATCTAATAATAAAACATGTTTTAATTACTTTCTTATTATAATATTATAATAGTTGCACAAATGCAAAATCAATAATCCTATTAAGCACAGTTTAAAATTAAACTGCTTTAAAATTTTTAAAATCTAGCAGTTTATAAAAATCGGCGTTATTAAAAACTGTTTACGAATAAAATGTACAAATACTGAAAGTTTCGGCGAGTGGTAGTCAGCGAGAGATGACTCAAGTTACATTGCTTATCGGAAAATTAAATAATGTGATAGCGGTAGGTTAGTAGGTCATTGGCTTGCCAGTACTACTTATGTAAGTGTTTAAGACTTGATTTAAACTATTTAAACATTATGGAAAGTACACAGTGTGTTATATTTGTGTTTTAATAATGATCGTGTATATAAAAAGTGTAGTTTGTTCATACTTTACTGTAAATGAGTATACATCGCATATCGGGAGTTTTCAGGTTAGACCTATAACATTTCACTACTTTATACATTGTAAGTTTTAGAAGCAGTTGTTTTAAAACTGTATTTAGTTTCTACTTTGTTATTGCTTTATATTGTTTAAATGTATTCAATGAAACAAATATATTTAAATACTAAGGGAAACCCCTGGGTGTTCCTCACACCAACCCCGTTTTAACCTTCTATACACATATTCAAGTTTTCTTTATAATAAAGGTGTAGAATTAATAATAACCCCAAAGCTAAGATGGTAAATAATGTTAAATGATTAAATCAAATCATTTCGTATAATTTATAACAGCAGTTAAAATAAAGGTTAAAAGAACCAGCAATGCTCAGATCTTCAATTTAATGAAAACCTAACCTAAGAGTTAGAAATAAAGTACAAATAATTGCTTCAAAGTTTGAAATCAGCTGTTAATGGAAATATTAGAGCAAACAGCTGTTTTATTCCATTCGTTGTTGTGGTAAGGAATGTAAATACATTCAAGAAAGATGTGATGGTGCATCCAGTCTAGGCTTAACCTAAGAAATTTTCCGACTAAATTTACAAATATTGAAATAAAAAAATGTTTTTATCAAAATGAATAATTATAGTCTATATTACTCATGTATAGTGTAGCTTTTTACTAGTAAAACTATTTTTCAATCGGTTCAGTAGTTCCAGAGATTGAACAAACAAAAAACAATTTTTAACTCTTTTAACATTAGTATAGATAACGCTTGAAATTACTGAATCCAATCGTAGATCGGTTTCCCGGTAATAGATCAATATTCACTAATAATAAGTCTGAACTGATATACAAAAAATGTATTTACTTTAATTTTGTTTACGAAATAGAAATAATAGCTGATACATCTAAAAAACTGTGATAATAAGATAGTACAGAGTTAAACAACTTTAAAACAACATTGTGCTAAAGAAATTAAATAAACGTCCGCACAGTATTGTATCTGATCTTAAGGTGCAAATTCCTTAAAAGTGACAAAAAAATTCAGTAACAAACGTAGTAAACATAAACAAAAAACAAATAAAGGTATGTAAGAGGGGAGGTCCAAAAGTTCCTGTTCTATTAATACAAACTTTTTAAATGTTCATTGGGCATTAATTTTCAATATATTCTCCATTAGGACGAATACACTTGTTAGCTATTTCATAACGTAATTCTATTGCTCTTCTAAAGTACTCTTCTTCAATGTCCTCAAAATGAATCTTAACAGCTCTTTTGAGAGCTTCTTCGTCCTGAAATCGACGTCCACGGAGGTCGCGTTTCAAGTTTGGTAACAAATAATAGTCACTGGGGGCGAGGTCGGGGCTGTACGGTGGGTGACTGATTTCTTGAAAACAGCTTTCGGTCAGAGCGGTCTTTGGTGTTTCTGCCCTATGAAGACGTGCAGCAGCAAGAAACATTTGCTCAAAAGCCCTCTTCTCTTGCTTCCGATTTTCTCTTTTAGCAAGCGCAGGACATTAAAATATAATATGTACCTTGTAATTTTTGTAGTATTTTTTTCTTTAAAATCTATCACCAGTATTCCTTTGGAATTCCAAAAAATGGTCGCTTCACTTTTCCACCTGATGTTGCAGTTTTGAACTTGATTTTAGCAGGACCTCCTTTTTGTGCCACTGCATGTACTCTTGCTTGCTCTCAGAGTCGTAGTAGTGTACCCAAGTCTCTTCCCCAGTGACTTCTCGGTCAAATATGGTCTCCTGATTACCTCAAACAGAGCCGAAAAATCATGACAGCAGTTTACTCGAGCACGTTTTTGAAATGAAGAAAGGTTTCGGGGCACCCACCTGGCGCTCTCTTTGGTCATGCCTAGATGTTGATGTAAAATTCTGAGAACTGTTGTGGCCGATATTCCGACCATCATAGAAATTTCCTATTTGTTTGACATCCATTATTCAGCCCCAGTGGTGGCTCCACCTGTTCGATATTTTTAGCGTGAATACCTCAATAGACCTACCACTCCTAGCCGGGGATTATCTTCTAGCGGTTCTCTGCCCCATTTAAAAAGCTTTGACCAGTTATTCACTGTTGTCTGAGAAGGTTCGTTCTCCCCTTAAACTCCCACTAACTGATTGTGAATCTTGTTTGAGGTATACCCCTCTATTGTTAAAACTTTCTTCACCTCTTGGTACTCAATGTTATCCATGTTATAAAAAAAAGGCGAAAGATTAATGCGATTTGAAGGGAAACCAGAGATAAGCTGGTGCCATGGCTAATAAAAGTATTCAGGGCATCTCTTGCTCTAGGACACATACCTAGGTCATGGAGATTAGCGAAAGTAGTTTACATCCCTAAACCAGGGAAAGGAACTTATAGCAATCCAAAAGACTTTCGACTTATTAGTTTAACATCATTCCTACTTAAAACGTTGGAAAGACTGATAGATAGATACATACGGGATGGAGCAGTGGCTGCAAATCCTTTTCATAAAAATCAACATGCATACATTGCAGGCAAATCTGTCGAAACAGCACTCCACCAACTGGTAGCCAGGGTGGAAAAGGTGCTGGAGCAGAAAAAACTTGCGATGGGAGTTTTTGTGGACATCGAAGGGGCGTTTAACAATACCTCCTTCAAATGCATGACAGACGCATTAATCAAGCGGGGGGTAGAACACACTATCACCCGCTGGATAAAAGTTTATCTCGAAAATAGAATGGCGATCTCACAATTAAACAGTAGTGAAATTAGAATTGAGGTTGCGCGTGGATGCCCCCAAGGGGGAGTTCTTTCACCTCTCTTATGGTCTATGGTAGTAAATGATCTGCTTGTGGGACTAAATGAGAGAGGAGTTTATACCCAAGGTTATGCGGACGACATATGCATTCTGGGAATAGGCAAATTCCCAGGGACTGTATCTGACATCGTCCAAAGCTCACTCAAATGGTTGGAACGCTGGTGTGAGAGAATGGGTCTGGCTGTAAACCCAGGGAAAACAGATCTCATTCTCTTTACTAGGAAACGTCGGACGGATGGTCTGTACATGCCCAGTCTACTGGGACAAAGACTTACATGCTCCGAAACAACTAAATACTTAGGCGTCACCCTAGACACAAAGCTGATCTGGAGTGAACACATAAGATGAAAGGCAGCAAAAGCGTGTAACGCTTTCTGGGCATGCAGAAGAGCGATTGGAAGCTCATGGGGGCTTCGGCCCCAGATGATGAACTGGCTCTATGTTACTATAATAAGACCGTCTCTAACTTTTGCCTCTTTAGTCTGGTGGCCTGCTACCAGGAAGGAATGGGCAAAAAGAGAACTTAATAAAGTACAGCGGATGGCCTGCCTTGGAATCACGGGGGCCATGAGAACGACCCCCACAGCGGCCATGGAAATCCTGTTGGACCTCCCACCTCTGGACCTCATGGTACAGGGGGAGGCTAGCAAGGCCGCAATGAGATTGAACACAGGAGGGGGTTGGTCAACATCTCTTGCAAGAAATGGACACGGTGAGTGTCTGAACAAGATGCTGGAGTGGGATCCGATGCTGCAAGCCGGTACGGATTACATGACTCCTAAGTATAATTTCAATAGCAGATTGGAGGCTATTTTTCCGGCTCGGGAAGAGTGGCTACGGAAACAAGTAGATCTTGGAAATGGACAAATCTGGTTCACGGACGGGTCTAAAACAAACAAAGGTACGGGAGCCGGAATGTACATGCACAAAGGACCGTACACCCAGGGAAGATACTCTGTGTCGCTGGGACTATACTCTACGGTCTTTCAAACGGAGGTATACGCAATACTTGCATGCGTAAAACGAATACTGGAATCAGGAAGCATGAGCACAGATGTTGCGATATGTTCTGATAGTCAGGCGGCTATAAAGGCTATTATAGCTACAAAAACAACATCAAAACTGGTCTGGGAATGCCAATTACTGCTGGATAAGTTGTCAAGCAGTAGGCAGGTAAGACTTGTTTGGGTCCCTGGACATGAAGGAGTGGAAGGGAATTAAATAGCAGATAAACTGGCTAAGAGAGGAGCAGGAACTCCTCCGACGGGCCCAGAACCAATGATAGGAATATCAAGAGGCTATGGGAAAGAAAGTGTAAGAAAAAATGTTCAATCAGGACACTTGCGTAGATGGAGAGAGACGGTAAGAGGTCAGAGACAGGCACACGACTTCATTGAAGGCCTGGATGGACGTCTAAGCAGAACACTGCTGGGTCTTGGCAGGCCAGAAGTGAGGTTGTTGGTCGGTCTACTGACGGGACACAACTCTCTGAGGAGGCACCTCCACCTAATGGGGCTGGAGAACAACCCATTATGTCGAAGGTGTGGAGAGAAGGAGGAAACTTCATTCCACGTTCTATGCGAATGTGATGCCCTCGCATCAATGAGGCAGAAATATCTGGGACAAGGATACCCTGACACCAGTTATATACGAGAGGAAGGACCCCACGGACTTCTTCGGTTTGCAAAAAGGGCGGGTTTGATGTGAACTACTGCCTGGACATGGGGCACAGAGGACCTCATGGTTTAGGTGCAGTGGGTCCCGGTGGTGGATCACATAAACCCTCTATATAATAATAATCCATGTTATAAAACGATATGTTAACTGGTGTGTAGACAACAACGACTAACAGGAATATTTTGAGATTGTGATTCTTTAATAATCCTAAAGTTAGACCTAACAGAGATAACAAAGCCTTATCTCTCTATTATTTTTATCATTTTCAGAACAGGAAATTTTGGACCTCCCCTAGTATACACGACTTATAATTAAAAAATAATATCATCAATTAAATAACTTTCGTACGAGCATTGTCCGGGATAAAAGATAAACCATTCTTGAGCACCTACATATTATTATTATCTGTAATTTTTTGGTTGATATTCTTATTGCCAAAAATTTTTGTTGTTTAGTGTTTTTATTTATATTAAATGTGTTAGAAACACTAAATTAAGAGCAAAACGGATCACCTCACCATGATATAAGTATATGTTTTGTCATTGGAGACAAAATTTTATCTTTAATATGTAAAGAGGCAAACCAAAATGAATTAATAATAATCACCCATTATCTTCAAATACACCCATTATTTTATTTGTATTTTATCTGAAATATAAATTACACAAATAATACAGTGTTAGCCAACTAAAATAGAGTCTGAAGAATGTTATTTGAAACTCACTGCAAAGTAAACACAGGCATCTTTATTATTTAGTTTACGCTTTTGGTACATTATTACACCACAGTTCCATATTGTTTTTATAACCCAAAGCTCCCAGACATGTTGTTTGCCCCAATACCCAACGGTGTTGTTCAGTTGAAAACGAACAGTATTTCTACAACGTTCAAAAAGTTTAAGGGATTTCAACGTCGTAAAGGCTTTTATAAAACAAAGAACACAATGTCTTTAAACAAAGGAAAATTGAACAATAGTACAGACCGACTAGCGGGCACAATACTTGCGCACTGAGCACCAAACTTACCATTGGTAGAACATTGAGAGTCTAACAGTTTATGACTTTTTGCAAAATAATGAATTTTTTAAATTACAAACACGAATCTTTACGACTATATGCAGAGTGTAAAGACGATTCTGGATCGTACCACAATTTTAAATAAAAATACGAAACTTTACAAATAAAGTCGATTTTTCTTTGCGTTATTAATTGTTGCTCTGTAAGATATTTTTGAAAATCGTTTAATGTGAAACATATTATTTAAGAATAGTATTTGTAATGTTATGATTACTGGTAGATATGTAACAATAATAATAATAATAATAATAAAAGTGCGTTTATTATTACAAACATTTTTCAAGCATACAAAAAGAAAAATATTAAATACTTATTTACATTATTAAAATAACAGTATTCAAATTAATAACACATATAAAGACACAAAACTAAAATAAAAGTAACCAAAATAAATACCACACTTTATGGTATTACCTTTTATAAAATCGTCCGCCAGGTAGGGAACTTCAATAGATTTAATTATTAAATCATTAAGTTAAATTTTCAATACTAGATAAACAACAAAAGGTATACATAAAGAAAAATCTGAATATTTATTAAAAACTGTAAAACAGCTAGAAACATTTTTAATATATGTATTAATAAAAACTTAAATTTACAGCAATATAAGGTAGGCTAAATGTTTCTACTACTACAGGTTGTGAATATCAAAAGAGATAAGGTGATAAGCCACTACCGATATTACAGTAAAAATGTAATCCTTATAAATTATTTCTCAAATATGAATTTTTTTTTTTTATCTAATTGATATCTCCTTTAATTCTTCATGAAAATTATTTATTTATGCATCATTTTACAGCTAATGTGAACCGCTTTTGACGAAAAATAGACATACAGCTTAAAATTCATGTTTTCGTTACAAAAATTTATTTAAAAACTTTTATATTATACTTTATATTGTTCCTAATGAAATGCGCCATCAATTAACAATCTGTTTAACTAACATGACAGCTGTTAATTTGATTGTTTACATTCCATATGCAAGTGTTATAAACTGTTATTTATAAACCAATGTAAATAAATAAACGAAATTAACTGAACTGAATCAACGTATTAAATCAGGTAAGTTCTGCTAACTTACTAAATATTCGCACGGGTCAGCTAGTCAATATTTAGTAAAAATTAAATTCAAAAATAAGCTCCTGTCTAAGTCGTACAACATTTACCAGCCCTGACCAATGTTCAATATTTAAAAAACAAGTCTGATTCTAATTTTTCCTAAAATCAAACATCTGCCCAAACAATTCACAATATCTACCTCTTCATTAGAATTACAGTACACATACAACACTTCTTTTTATTCTCTTCCCTGTCCTATCTGCAATTGAGAGATAACATGGCGGTACTTGCTTGAAATATTATACTGATATCACTTCTTGAAAACTTATCACTTATATATCCTGCTTGTCCTTATGAGAAATTTAACCTACTATAAATATTATGAAATTGGGACCTATTACACGATCGCACCAAAACTCCTGGATATATGTATTGTATTGGTAGATATGTCCATATAATAAAAATGAAAACACCTATCGCAATACTGTTTTTATGAATAATCAAACAGTAACTTATAAGTTCCCTCATGTATGAAATCAGTTAAAGATAGTTTTAGGTTTCATCAATATATCTAATGATGTGTATTGGAAGGTATGTAGAAACAATGGTATCTGTAATATGAAAAAAGGAGAAATTGAGACGGAGGTGAAGTTACGTTAGAGTTACAGTTAGAGTTAAAATGCTGTACCTAGCCGTAAAAAAAACATGATATGCTAATGTTTAAAAAAAATACACAGCCCACCCCATCGAGTAGCGAGACCAAACTTTTGGCTAATCTACTTATATTTATTGCATTTTTATGGTAGTAACACAACATTAATTTTAAGTTCTTTTTATTATGTAGTAATACTTTAAAATCTTACTGATTCGGAAGTTACAGCTTATTAGCGCATTTCCATAGTAAAGATGAGTTATTGCAGTGATCCTTATAGTTAGACCTAATTTCGGGAGTAGTAAATGAGCACAGATCATGGTCCCTAGAACACGTTTTTTGGTGTCAATAGACATTTGATATATGTAGCTTATATATATGTGCTCGCACTCTAACGGCCAAATTGTAAGTCCGATTTGGTCCAAATTTGGTACACACGTTGGTTGGTATAAGTCACTTGCAGGAAATTTTAGTAAAAAAAATAATCCAACAACCGGAAGCACGTTTTTTGACAGAAAGTTACTATAATTTTAGATTTTACGCACGAGAATAAAAAGTTTTTAGTTTTTTTTATCCAAACAAATAAATTTAGGATATTATTCTGCAAATTTGCTTTTTTATACAAATTATAGTTTGCTTGGTTTCCCCAAAGTCGATTACAGTGTAAAATTCCATTACAAGTACCCGGTTAAAATCCACGTAAGGGATTTTACAGTCGGAGCATCTTCTGATCCAAGGCCAACGGCCATGTTTGTACGCTGCGAGCGGAGCGAATGCCGCAAGATAAAGGTGCAAACTTGCAAAGTGGGGTTTTCCGCTGCAAGTGGAATGAAGGAGCGTGTGAGTCGAAACTAGAGGCTTAGGTGAAAACACATTTTACTAATATATTTCGTACACAAAGGCAACTATTCAGCATCTTCGTTAGTAGATCAATTTCCCAAATAGTTGGTTGAAACCCTAAAAAATATAAACTTAATTTTGGAAATTCGGTCAACTCAGGTCAGCGGTTCAGCTGCGTGTCGAATTATTTTATTATTCAATAAATAAAAGGTTTTTAAAAACTTATAATAATTCTTCAAAACAAACCATTTCAATGTTATATTTTTTCTTTTCTTTTATTATTATTACAACTGATAATATATCATCTAGTAATTTTCCTATATTATTACTACAATTTGTGCATTATAGACCTATGGCTACTTCCAGCTATAAAATGAATAATCATAATACTTTACCAGGTAAATAGGCTTAGTTCTCTGTAATCGCCTTGTCACATTTTAATCCTCCAACAATCTTCTAGCCTATTGGTGGAGATCTGCTGAAGCCGGTTAACATGCTTTCCTGCGTTATCCTTTGCTATGTACTTCTCTGACGAAATCCACATTCAAGTCCTTGTGGAAATCGTCGTTTCTTATGTACGACGGAGCATTTACTGTGTAGAAATCTTTAAAGAATCTGTATTTTCAACTTTTAGTATTACAGAAATCTATATTACTTACAAACCACTGCACCGATTTCAAGACATTTGTTTGGTCTCTTTCGTTTAAATTGTCTTATTATTTTCACTGACTGCAAGCTAAATTAATATAAAATGTGTGATTTTTATGTACAGAGTGAAATAACCCTTCTTGGGATTACATAGCAAAAATTACATTAACATCGAAAAAGTGGTTGTCAAGTTATGAAAGGAGATTCTGGCAGACACGTGTGTCCGAAATGCCAGTTATACAATAATTATTATCCAACAGTAGACAACTGGACGACCGCACAAGCCGCTGTAACACTCCGCTCCCTTCAGCAAAGTTGTTTTACGAATAGGTTGCTTTTATCATTGCCCGACACCAATTTATCGACATCATGACGTCATGGAGTATATTGTAATACTCAACGCTTTTATATTACCAGATACAATATCGATTTACCCTCGGTTATCGTTTTACTATAATGACATCGGGAACACGATATGCCTCTATTGTATCATGTTAACATAGCACAGTGTAGTTTATATTGTAATGAACACCAAGTACAAAATGATACGGTTTAGTAAATCGTTTTCAAGTTAGGTTCTTGCATGATCTGTCAAGGGATAACAATACTGGAGTCTGGTTTGGAATTATTTTGAATGCTTCTGAAATTGTGAAAACTTGGTTTTGAGGAACACCTCAATGAATTTAAAAGTAATTTACAAATGTAATATGAACCAGTTACACAATCTCATTGTGTATTATGATATATGTTTTTTCTATCGTTGTTTACTGGTTTGCTTCATGAAAGTAAGTTAGAATATTTAAACATGGGAGAGGGGAATAGAAATCTATATAAAACTGGTTCCAACTTCACACCTGTGTTGGGGGTTCCCTCAGTAGCATCCTAGACTAACGCATTTAATTTTACAAACAAAATCAATTGAGGGAAGCTTTAGCGTCTATACCCCGCTCGCACATTTCTGTTGGCAATAATTTAACTTAGGCTAAAATGTAGATAGAACCTATTACTCATATTGTACATAGTGTATTTTTAAAGGGGCCAACATTGGTATTTTGTAAACTATAAACCTGACCGCGAAATTCGAAAGGGAATCTTACCTGGTTTTTTGAGACATTGTAAAATATGTAGTTCAAATGTTTCTAAATGGCCATAATTGTCCGATATGGTGCCAACTTTAAAACAATATTTTTGAATACTCTGTATTTCCTTTATATTTTGGACTTTACAAGTCATTTTAAGACTTTTGGTTCTTGGTTTTCTTTGGATACGATTAAAACAGTTTACAAATTGGAGGGTTATAAAGTTTTTTTTTTAATTACTGAGATGTGTAAGCAAACATTTTGAACCAATGAAAAAGCTCCTAACACGAATAAAACATTGTTTAAAAAAATAAATCTTTTTTTTTTAAATCAAGAAACACGTGTTTTGTTGAATTTTAAAACCATAGTACAGAGGAATCATGAGACAAAATACAAATTGGTCTTACATGAAAAACGAAGTTGATAATTGGATGTTCATTATCAGCTGATTCATGGATGAATACATAGAGATGTAAAATTCATTCGCTTTACATAGAGATGTAAAGCGAATTAGTAAATTACTCTTAGGATAGGACAGATTCACACATGGGGTTAAGTAAAAAAAACTTCTACTGCAAAAAAGTCTAAAAATGAATTTCAAAGTCAAAAAATCCGCATAAAACATCCGGTATTCCAAGACATAAAACATAAGCAATTTTCAAATTTGGTGCCATTCTCTAATATCTTACAAACATTTTGACTAAATATTTTTCAATGTCTTCAAAAACAAGGGGATATTTCCCATTGAAAGTTGCTGTCAGATTTATAGTTTACAATATACATTAGTGGCATATTAAAAAAAAGAAACACCTTGTTTAGTAAGCATTAATAATAATTTACTATTACATCCATCTTAAACATATGCACATAGTTCATTAATTTATAAAATTCGGTAACTTTAGTATGTTTGGAAAAAAATCTATAATAATATTATTATTTCTTTAGGTATTTGGGTCTCGCAGGATTAGGGTTTAAATTTAAAAGGTTCTTTGGTTGGTTACTATTAATAATTAATATACTAAGTTGTTTAAGGATGTAATGCTCTTATAATTATTTATTCACACCCTTTTCACAATTATATAATCAAACAGTTCTCGGAATATTAACCCACACTTATACTGTGCACTTTTCATTTATCAGATATCAAGTTTCCAAGACCGGTAACAAAGCTATTGTATTTCCTTTATAAGTTAAACCCAGCGTGACTTTACTAATGGACTTAAAAACTCCGTTTACTCACTCAGAAGTCGTTTTTCCGCAGAACCGGTTTCGTCTGGCCGATCGTCAATCCTTGTTGAAGATTTCCCGTAAGAAGGATCTATCCTACGATGTCTAATCTTCCGGCCTAAAACCTCACAAAACTGGCCTCCAGACTAGATTTTCTCAAACTGGCCTCCGCACTACTGTAGGTTCTTAGAAACTGGCCCTGCGACCAACGCTAACTCACTGCCCTTGTCTGCAGGTCGACCCCCATCTTAAATAACTCCGTCTAGCTTCCTTGTTGTGGAACTATGATGTTCTTCTGTGTCTGTCTTACGTAACTTAATATCTTTACATCTAGAAATGAATATAATTAAACCCAGTAACAAATATACTTATTCTATCCAACAACCCTCCTATTCGTAACAAACCATTGGCAATATGAAATTTTACTATTCAAATTAATCATCAGTAAAACTATATGGGAGACCACTGCGTGCTTCACACGCAAACCACTGAGATAATTGAACGCCTCCTATATTTAGGTAATTAATACTTACTGTGGACAATATGTATGTTTTATGATTAAGTTCATATTTTTTTAAAACAGTTTCACTCTAGTCCATCCCTTACCACATTACCAAGCTGTTAGGGGTTGAAATAGCTACCCTTATTACCCGGGTTCAAACACTAGGTTAATATGTTAATAACAAAGAGACAGATCAATAACAATGCATTCCAGTGGTTCAGTGGCAAAACTTATCTCTCTATATTTATTTGTACAATGCAATAACATAAACATAATATGGTTTGATACATTATCCTATACTTATGCTCTACATACATTTCCTTTACTAGATACTACTTTCGTATGACAGACTGAAACAAGAACTAGGTAAACAAAGCTACTGAATTTACTTTAATTAAACTTTCCCGTTAATCTTTTGACTCCAAACTCAATGTGATATTAATAGACTAAGTATTCTGTGACTCACTCAAATCTCGTTCTATTGCAGAACCAGTTTCGTCCTTCTATCTCGTGTAGAATTCTCGTAGTGATGACTTGTCTCGTGTTGTCCAGCTTCCAACCCTCAGTTTCTCAATCACAACACTTGGCCAAGTCCCGGCCAAACGTCCCTAGCTCACTGGCCTAGCTTTCCGGCCCCACACTTTAACAGACTGGCCTAGCTACCGGCCCAACACCTTAACAGACTGGCTTCGAATCTAGATTAGGGTTATGCTTATATAACCCATCTAACTTCCGTGTTGACAAACTACACTGTTCTTCCGTGCATCACAAAAACACTTCCGCCAAGCTCATCCTTCCTTGTTATGCTTCCTTGTTTACCTCTATCTGTCTTACGCAAAGTAATATCTTTACACTAAACATACTAACTCTAATAATTAATATAACTAATATATATTTTTGATCACACACCCCATTCATTCGTAACAAAGCCAATATTTATTTTAAATATAAATAATAAAATAAAAAATGTATCAGCTAGTGCATATAAAAAACTTTTAGATGCTATTAGCAAAAATAGATAACAAGTAGTGATAATAGTTTTTAAAATAATTAAAGTTTTGAGTATTATTGGGTAGAGAAATAAATGTCGTTTTGATGTCGGCTTTATCTTATTAAACTTACTATTTTTATAAAAATAATAACTTATGTACATTTAGAAGAATGTAGAGACAAATACATAATATAAAAAAAAATATTAGCTTATGTGCTTAAGTGTTTCAGTCGCTTTAGAGTGTGCTAGTTGATTTACTATATTTTGTAAATTTTAAAAAATACGAGCTTGTCTTAGAAATTAATCAGAAACGTTCTATTTCGTAACATTGTACAATTTTTACTGTAAATAGTGCTTATATATTTAATAAAATTTCACATTTATTCCTGAAAGTCCATGCAAATTACAAAGATTGTGGGGTTAATGCATCCATAAAGGGGAACATATTTTTAATATTTAAAAAATTTATCTAGTCTCCCTTAACCTAACTAACTCACACTTTATAATTTGATAAAATGAACTGTTCACCTTATCACACTTTTAAGTTATGAGCAGAATATAATGTGATAAAGTTTAATTGTATTTACAAAATATATTTCCAACGCATTAATTTCCCAATTTTATTCGTAAAACATTTTATTTAAACCCGTAAAATAAAGCAGATTCTTGTCAGACAAACTGTTATATTTAGACAAACTGGCGTTTTAACAAAAACAATACAAAAATATAACTAAAATTGTCAAATAAAAAAACCCCATTTAATAGCTCAGCTGTAGACAATGTTTCTGTCTTCAATCGTCAGCTACGAACGACTTCGGTTTGTCAATAAGGATTGTAATCAGCATAGGAAGGTCTTCAACATTAAACGGTGAATCTGGAGAGTCGAGATTTTCAAGGTTTATTTTGATATACTTGCTATTCTGTTCTATCTGTATAGGACTGCCATTTATAAATGGATCTGCCAGAGACCTTGGTTCCACTGGGTTTAGTAATTCATCAGTTGTCACAGATTGATCCAGACCACCAACTGCCACATACGTTTGTAATGGATCTTCAGTCTCAGGTAATCCAACTAGTGGTTCTTGATTCCGCATTTTATTTCTAATCAAAAAATCCCGTAATATGTCTTTAATCGCAGAACTTTGTAATTTGCCTTCTTTCACTGCTTTACGTGTCGCAGGTGTTTGTAAATCATCCACTATCACATGATCCTGAGAATTACACCGTAACCCACGTTCAAGTTTGTTGGAACAATTAACCTGTCGTCTTTTCTCTTCCAGAAAGCGATACTTGCTTCTAAAGGTGCTGTTCGGTCGTTGTATAGGTGGCTCATACTCCTGGACTAGTGGTCGCAGTTCTCCTCTCCGCCTTTTGTTTATTTGTTCTTTAACAGCCCTTTCTACTATTCCCGGCACTGTCAAACTTAAAAGAGTTTCCGTAGCATGTATTACTTCTTTTGGTCCTGACTTATTGACAGGACTTGCAGTAAGTCCTTCAATGTAATTATGAATAGGTGTCTGTGTATCGAGTGTATTGACTTCTAATGAAGGTGATTTTCGTTTTGATTCTTCATAGTATCTTTTATCTGTTTTCTCTTTAAAGTTGTTATTTTTGGATGGATTGAACGAATTATGTTTTCCTTTTTGTTCGAAATTACTTCCGTCTTGTATTTTCACTCTGGTTCTATTGTTATCACTATCATGGATCACGTTATCAATGTAGTTAGGGTACTCCTTCCAATCTAGATCCTCTGAGTAGTCCATATCACCCCGAGCCGGGACATGTAACCTAGAACTTGTCTGAAATGTAGATGGAAGTTTTTTATTCATTAAATCAACTTTTGCAAATTCAGATACTCAAATATACAGAGTTTTGTACAAAAACAAATAGTATAAAAAAACATTTAAATAATAATGTATTATTATTATTAATAACGTATGAATCAAATAATAATTTGTAATTTCTGGTGTCATCAATGTTATTATTTTGTGTGGCTTTAAAACGTAGAATATTTTTGTAAACATTATTAAGTTTATTGAAATTTATGATTTTAATGTTGTATTAGTGTTCCATTAGTATTCTCCATAATTAAGAAAAAAATAAAAACAGTGTTTTTATAGAATAAAACTTGAACACAGATTCTCACAACTGGTACGTTGTTTTACTCAGACACGTTTCAACTACAACGTCGTCATCTTCAGTAATGCAAGCGTAACACGCCCAGTGTCTGTATAAAAGTAAAAGAGGCGTCGTTCAACTATAATTTACAGTAGTATAGCGTTAGTTACCGCCTAACTTTATTATATTAGCCTTAAATTAACCAAACACTCAAACAAAGTTTCCATACTAAAATTTATCAACACATATTTTTCATTAATATTGAATTTGGTAGAGGTGTAAATTAATCATTCCTTACAAGTAAATTGATCTATCTGTTAATAAGAAAATTTCTCATGCCTCCATAGTGTTTATTTTGTTATCTATTTTAAATTGACGATTTTCATCGAAACAATGGTTAGTCATAGCAGTCATTTATCAGTCCTATTATATTTTAATTGAGAAAAGTATTATGGAGCTCGCGCCTCGCTCTAGGATTCAATATTTGTAAAATTTAATTCGAAGAGGTATTAATTTCATTTAATCGTACAGGTGTTGTTATAAAACGGTGACCTTGTGTGTATATCAGCATTTTACATTAAGTAGGTACCCGTTGTCAAATATGTCTTGAAATCCCTAAACATGAATGTGGAAATGTTATATAGCATATAAAATCAAAGTTTTAAAAATCCCCGAACGGTTGAACAGATTTTCTTGAATCATAGCTAAGAACACTCTCGATCAAAGCACCTTTCAAACAATAAAAACCAAATCAAAATCAATTCATCAGTTTGGGAGATAAGATACCACAGACACTCAGGTTAAAATTATAACACCCCTCTGTTTGCGTCGAGAGTTAAAAACAAATTATAAAAACTTAAGTGAAATTATTTGGATTTTAAAATAATTGATACAACTATAAACTGTTTCTGTTATATTTAAAAAACGTAGAATTATAAAATAACCGTTTTAATATTCATTAGCGTGTTAAGTCTCAAGATTGAGATGACATAATAGAAGAAATGAAAAATGATCCGTTTAGTGGAATTTGAAAGACACATAAACCATTTTAAATTACTTGATAGAATAAACTTTGAACATAAAATCTCACAACTAATACGTTTATCAACTCGAACTCGTTTCAACGACAAACTCGCCATCTTCATTGATACACGAGCTGCAATAATCAAATTATAACATTTGACGACTTCGTCGTTGAAACGCGTTTGAGTTAATAAACGTATTAGTTGTGAGATTTTGTGTTCAAAGTTGACTCTATCAAGTACATCTTCTCACAAGTCAAGGTCAATATGTATTTATTTCTTATCATTTTAAATTAAATTGTACAGGTAGGTATTGTTTTTTGTACTTTTACTTTCCATAAATATAGTTAGTCATAGTCCCGTATTGAAGTAGAATACTTAAGGTCACTTTACTTCCCTTTTTACTATAAACTAAAAAAAAAAATTTTTTATTGTTACATCATCAGGTAGCAAATATAAAAAACTTTTAAAAAGCTGTTGTCGCATTAACGTGGTCTTTTAGTATGTGGCATATAGAAACGAAAAACGAGATTCAAGGCTTTGGCACACATATGAATTTGAATATACATCGCAAATATACGGCATCCTAAATATAAACTTATACGTTGCTATCAGAATATAAATTTAACTGAAAGCAGCAAGCGAATGCTTTATCCCAAACCTACTTGTTATACTCCATTCCACCAGCAGTTGTTCGGGCGTTCAGTAAGCAACTGCTGATTTGATCAAACACAAATTTTAATAAATTTAAATGGCATATTTGAAATCTTCGTTAAATTTAAAAGAAAATGACACCAAACACGACATGATTATAATAATATAATGCATAGTAAAGAGTCCAAATAGTTGTCATAGTTTTGATAGCAGTCTTGTAGTAGGAATATAAAAACAGTTGTTTCCAAAATATGAAATTTGAAATTGATAAATATTTTTATACAGTTCTATTTAGAATTAAATTACGAAACTTTTTACATTTATGAAAAAATTTACAAAAAATTTTTACTAATTTTTATGTAGGCCCAACGTTGAACTTTTTCCTTTTGTTACTGAACACGTTTTGTTTCTTGAGCCAATCACTTATACAATTTTACATCAATACATTGTTTAGTTGCAAATATGAATTCTTTGAACCTTTCTCTTCAAAAAAGGTACAGAACTATTTTGGATTGGTATATAATTACTATGTTTGGCGAATTTTTAAAAATATGATTGCAAACTACAAGAAATCAATTTTTGTTATCATTTCTGGTTCTAGGGTTAAAATGTCGTCAGCAAATCATTAAGTTTATGCATATATTGTCATAATCATGTCGTGTTTGGTGTCATTTTCTTTTAAATTTGACGAAGATTTCAAATAAGACATTTAAATATGTTAAAATTTCTGATTTATCAAATCAGCAATTGCTTACTGGACACCCCAGTGTTGAGTCATCTGCCTGGCCAGGCTGGTCCTACCCAGGTGCTCGTGAGTGCGTGTGTGAGAGTAAAGGGTCTCCCAACCCGTCAGGTGCCACGATGTAGTGCCATCTCGTCCAAGTGCTATCTCGTCCAACACCCTATTTCCTAGAAAAGAGTGCCATCTCGTCCAGCTCAGTTTTACAGTTGAATGAACACATTAATTAGTGCCATCTCGTCCAAGTGAAAACTTGACAATGGCAACGCAGGTAGCCTGTGGTTGTGCGCCCTCGCCTAGCACCCTCACCGCTCTCCCACCCCTTTGTATACATGTGGACACTGCCAATTTAAACCCCATTTGTATGCTTGATCGGGAGGTGTAAACATCTATAGGAATATGGAGTTTTCGACCACCATAAGAGGCCAACCTAGTCTTTTATATAACGGTTTTCGGTATACAAAGAAAAATTAAAAGTGTGGAGAAATTGTGTGGCAATGTGTAAATCGTACGAGTGTAAATCACATTATATAATTAAAATAAAAAAAAACTAAAAGGTTCTAACCTATAGTATTTAGTCACAGTATGTTTACGTTTTACTTAACCTGGCCGATAACAGTATGTTTGTACTTTAAAAACGTGTACAACTTTGTAGTTGAGTTGGCTAAACTGTTCGTTTCTACGAAGTGTAAATACTATATTTATAAAGAAAAAAGTTAAGGTTTGTGTATTTATAGTAGTTTCGATTGACACGCTAAAGTAAACAAATACCTTGCTGTTTTACGCAATTATAGAAGACCATTAATAAAAAGAATTAAACGTTCCAGTAGTTTTTGTAAACCTGTCAAGTAAACAATAGCATAGGTTTTTGGACGAGATGGCACTAGTTGGCAGGTAGAGAATTAACCTCTCGCCCTACGTTCGTGGAATTTGGACGAGATAGCACTTGGACGAGATGGCACTTGGACGAGATGGCACGACACCAGGTGCCACGGCTGGTGGAATGGGATATAAAGTATATTTAAATTTTAACATTGTAGCCAAAATTTGTATAATAACTTTAACTTTACAAAATGGTAATGCATTGTAACAAGTTATTGATTCCTATTATTTTTGCTCACAAGTATAAGTTGTTTATCACAATAAATAAACCACTGTTATAATTACCGTGGTTTCTGAGTCGCCTATTGCTGATAGTTTAACTTTCATTGTTTTAGATTTGACTTTATCACGTGAATACTTTTTTGAAGAATTGGTAACATATTCACCGAATATAAGTTCTTCGTAAATCATACCAACATCAGGTTCCGGGGTTCCAGCAGTAGCTGGATATACATATTCTTGCTTTCCTTCGATTTGTATTGACTCTGTTTGACTGAGCTCTCCTGCGATTGGCGCTACGTAATGTTCGACTGGGTTACCAGAATTTATTCGCTTGGCGTAGTCGAGATTCTCAGCCCGTCCTGATTCTTGTAGGTAGTCTGTCTCACCTTTAGAAATATCAAGCTCAGATCTTGTCTGAAATATGGATTTGGTTTTATTTAATTTTGGCAATATGAATTCTGATTAGTTGTAGCATCTGGCATACATAATAATAATTTCCCAAAGTCATGCAACAATGATTAAAATTAAAAAATTATAAACGTTCTGTTTTAAAATATAAACTATTTAAATAAATAGTAAGTTACATTTAGGCGACTATATAAGAGTGAGAGCAACACGAATCATTCCGCGCTCTACAACCTGCCCTGATCGTAAGAACCTTATTTTAAACACAAATACACTTCAAAATAAAATTTTCAATATACTCACTAAATTGGGTTTGTTAATTTAATCTTATACTAAAATCAATCAAGGCATTGGTGGGTGAAATAGCAAATAAAAATACAAAATCTTAATAGTGGTAGTTAGCTTTATGAGTATTAGCTTCAGTCATGGTTAAGGATTATTTTTTATGCAATGAAGATCTTACTAGTAAAATCCTTTATTAGTTATGGTATGTCAAAAGAATCCTAGAGTTTTTTGGTAGAAAAAAGTAAAAAGGGTTGTTCATGAAGTAAATTCATGATGGCATGGTGACAGCTGCCAGTGTTTTGAGAAAATCTCATTGAAAGTTGATACTATGACTGAAATGAATTTGAATATACTTATAGAACACACCGTTTCCCCACCAATTCTATTTGAAACAATATTCCGTAAAATTATTATTCATTTTATACATTTGTTTGACAAAACGGCCAAATTATATGTTTGCAAACCGATAATTTTGTTAAGTATTAGTTGTATAGTAAAATGTTAGGAAATATTGTGATCTATGAAAAAGATCTGATTTTTTAAGATTGTGGATAGAACAGGCCTTTCTGCCACGTTAATATCAGGTTACATGAACCTGTAAGTAAAAGAGTTTTGCATTTTCAACACCTATTTCCATTCTGCCCACTAGATGATTGAGAATGTATGTGATACTCTACCAGAAGACCTCAATAAAGCACCAGGAAATATTGGCAAGATAAGCCAGGATGATATACAACTTCATCTCCCGGTTCAAATGTTATTATATTTTTTATATCCTGCTTTCACCTCGATATTTCTAAATCACTTTTCTATATTTTATATATTTTTTATGGGCGACAAACCAGTTTAGTTATTTTGAAATACTATGGAACATGCAATGCTCCTAAAAGTAATGAACATATAAAACTTAATTGCAAAGAAAACTATCTAATGAGAGATGAAACTGAACAAACTTAATCACTTGTGACAGTAGTGGCTAAAAATAATTAACAATAGAAATAATGTATTATTTCAAATTCTCTAGTTAGTTAAATAATTAGTTGGTTAAATGTATAAGTTTAACGCATATAAAATAAAACTCAAAATAAACAAATTTAACAGTAACAAACAAAAAAATCACAAATAACCATAGGCTTAACCAGAGGGGGGTTTGTGGGTTATAACCCCCCCCCCCATTGAACAAATATTTCGGACTTTGTTTATATTAAAATACCCAACTTGTTTTCAACACCTATGCAAATGTTAAGCTACAATAAATTATCAGTATATTACTGACGTTATCTTTGGTTGAATTGGGCACTAGCACTTTATTTTATATATATGCAGTGTAGTGTATCAAAGGGTAGTGTTCTAAAGCCAGCACACGGCGTTTTCCGCCACAGATTATTTGCCGTCGCCGTCATATCAACAATGACGCGAGGAGAGTATTAGAGCATACACATTCGTCGGAAAAATATCTGTTTATTTTCGGCTGACGGTAGCTGTGTAGCCGCTCGTTGCCATTTACAATCACTGGATTTTCCATCGTCTCCGCCGAAACAGTGGCGAATGTGACCAAATGCACGCCAATTTTCCTCATTTTAGAATTTTCACATGACGAAACTGACATTCTTAAATAATTTTAAAATGTTTCTTCTAGTTCCTCAAATCTGGAAACACAGTGTAGAATGCTCCAAAATCTTTTATTCTTTTATTTATTGATTAGACGAACGAAAATAAGTATATTTTTCTCCTTCCTTTTCAATCGGCGATCAAATAACAATAAAGCGAGAGTTGATCTCTGTTCATATCAATAAAACATTAAACGAAATAATATATTACATAACACACTTCGTGATTAATAAACTAGACACTTCAGTTTAATGAATCCCAATGAGGTAACTAATCCGCAGTCGGCAAAAAACGCTGTGTGTTCCAAGCCTATGAGGTTGGAGGCAGCGCACGGAAATATTTGGCGGCGGATAAGTCATGGTTGCTATTCTAAATTATTCTAAAGTAGGCCTGAATCACAATTAGAAGTGGAAAATTATACATATTCTACCTTTATCGTTTTAAAGTACTTTTGGGAAGCCTAAAACATGTTTTTTGCATCTTAATTTAACCCTAGAACCGGCAATGTTAACGAAAATGGATGTTTTGGCGTTAGCAAGCATTTTTTCAAAAAATCGTCAAAAATAGTAAATGAACCATAATCCAAAAGTGTTCCACAGCTTTTTTTGTAGAGAAAAGTTGAAAGAATTTATATATGCTAGTAAAAAAATGATGGATGTAAAATTTACAAAGTTATTAGCTCAAGAAATAAAAAATGTTCAGTTACGAAAGGTAAATGTTCAACTTTAAGTCTACATAAAAAGTAGTACAGGTAAACATTTTTAAAAAAAATGTCCATAGATATAAAAAAGTTTCGTAATTTAGTTCTAAATAGTTTATCAATTTCAAATTTCTTATTTTGAAAACTCCAGTTTTTATGTTCCTACTGCAAGACTGCTATCAAAACTAAACCAAGTTTGACACGTAATTTAGGAATATATACTTGCCCAAAAGTGAAATATTATTATAACAAAGTGTAGAGAATAAATCAAAGAATTGAACTGTATACTTGTAAATTATCTTTTCATAAAAGTGTTTGACTTATAATTATTTCAATAACAAAAGCGAGGAGAAATATAGAAACATCCCACTCATGCTTGGTATACAACCGTCAGATATGAAACTGCATAGGAAATAACCGTTAATTTGAAATTACAGCCTTGGTTTGATAACGTCAAATGCTTTCATTCCTACGCTCATAGAAAACAACTTTTCGAGCAAAACATTTTTGGTTCACAGGAAATGTTAGCTTGAAGCATTCTCTACACATACATATCAAAATATGTCTAAAAATAGACTTCTATCACACAGATATCACGTGTAATTAGTAAGGCTGTTTATTGGTTGGAAAACTGACCAATTGCAAGGGTCTACAAAACGCCCCACAACTTTAGAACTATTTGTCCGATTTTTGATTTAATGCCAGTTTTAGATAGGGGAAAGTGTGAATAATCCTAGCATCCATCAGTATATAGATATAACTGAGAAAAAATACTGGGCCGGCTGTAGGGAGGGACATAGAAACTGGAAATTAACGGCCATTTCAGCGTATTTCATTCGCGTGACATTTGCTTTTAGAAAACTCAAAACTAAAACGATGATGTAAATATACGTTTCATAAAGAAATTGTAAATACAAAACAAAAGTTAAAGTTTGAATCATTAGGCCTACCTTTCCAATGGTGTTTGTCTTTTTGAGATTGGAAGATTTTTAGTGGGTCAAGTATTCGATACAATCATGCGTTACAAATGTGTTGTAGTAGCCGGGAGTGATCGCTAAAAAAATCCCGCCCCCCCCGGTGTGACCCCCCCCCCCACTGTCGGCCTGGTTACGCCTATGCAAATAACAACGTCAAAACGGTCAAAACAACTGAAGGGCTCAGGGGAAGAAAGGGGTAAGTCAATTTTGTGTATTGTTTATTTGTAATTCCAGCAGATAGGTCTGATGGGTAGCTACTTCATGTTATATCTCACAGAGGCATAAGGAGTCTAGTCAGTATAAAATCACATTCTAAAAATACCCATGCAGGCTATAAAGGAGGTAAGTCTGCGCTTTCGGATAAGAAGGGGGCAAGTCAGCCGGAGGAACAAACATAAAATAGTCTGCTGTCATTTCGTGTTGTTTGTTCTTCAGTCTTAACGTGTCAGTTATAAGGTATGTGTCTGTAGTTTGTTTGAGGTTATGTTGTAATGTTCTGTTGTGACAATAGTGTTCTTTACAGTTTTACTAGTCTTTAATAGTGAATGATGGAAAGGGAAAGTGAAGTTGAAGAGCATAGTGCAATGAATGAAGTGAAAAATACAAACAAGAGAAAGAAATTTGGACGTTTAAGTGACTCTAATAAGAAATTGAATCTTCAAAGCCATACTCCAGGGCTGATTGCCAATATAAAAATTTTAAATGTTTCGAAAATGTCCCACAGAATTGCCGGGAAAGTATTATGTTTTATTTTAATTTAATGAATTCTGTTGATGAACAAAATACTTAACTTTGTGGGCTTATTACAGTGTAACAAACACAAAACAGGCGTCCTCGTTTAGACGAAGATAGTGCTAGTTTTCGCGATGCAGCCTATTCTTATGGAGTTAGATGTATGCGTGATGGAACTGTAAATAAAGTAGTACAGGTTTGCCAACAAGCATTCCAGTCAATTCATGGAATTGGCAAGAAAAAATTACCAATTCTTCTAAGAGGTCTTAAAAAAGAAGGCAAAGCTCCCCGAGACGGGTAGAAAAGGGCACTACAACCTGGCAGAGTCTACAAAAATATATTTGCCAGAACTAGATATTAAAAAAAAATTTGAAATATTTTGTAGTATGACAGTATAAAGGTGTCTTATGAAACTTACCGTAGGCCTACATTTTTCTCCACAGAATTCAATATATCGTTTGGCTTTCCTCGTATGGACACTTGTAGCACATGCGATGAGTACATTGCAAAATCAAAAATCTTAGAGGCAGAAAAACTACATTTAAATGTAAATACAGATATTGATAAAATAAACCAAAAGGATGCTGAGCTTAAACGCTTGCGCATTGAAAACACAGTTCATAAAAAAGCTGAAAGGTTTTATGAACAAAAAATTGCTAAGTATGCAGCAGAAAAAATGAAGACCTTGAGGCGATTTGCTGCAATTTTCAGAAAAATCTGCCAGTTCCCGTCCACCAACGACGTTTAATATAGACGCCAGCTTTCGGTTTATACCTTTAATGCACACAGTAGAACCAACGTTTTTTATTCGTACCCACATACTGTAGGTAGCAAAGGCAGTGACGACGTTTGCTCCATGATTTTGTGTATAACCTTCTAGATCCTAATGTTAGACGTCTGCGCATTTTGTATGACTCCGATACCGATTTCCAAGGCGAAGTACGAAGATTTCAAATACTTTTCCAAGTTTTGTGAAAGAGAAGCTAGAGATTACTTTGAAAATTTGCCATTTAAATAGAAATGCTGACAAAGACATGGTCCTCTTATCCAATAAGTAATATTATTTATGTATATAATAATTTTATGTGAGTGGACATATTTTCAGTTTGGTAAGTTTTGTGAAAGTGAAGATAGACAGTATTTTGTCATTGAAATAGACAGGCTGACGATGACATGGTACTCAATGTTAACTCAAGAATTAACAAATTTTGTATGTAAGTGATAAGAATTCCAGTTTGTAATCTTTTTTTTAACAATAATAAACGGGTGTTACAAATCAACACTGATAAAATGTTGATGACTTAACTCCTTTTTCCTCTGGATTTCCACGACTTAACCCCTTTATAACGTGAAATTAGGCTATACAGTTTGTGTACAATTTGTGTTATTATTAAAACTCACGGTAACTATGACAATCTAACCTATGCAATTTAGTAAAGAACTGATAAAACTACAGTGAAACTCTTAAAAATAAACACAACTTGAAGTTTGTATAAAGATTTCAAACTTAAAACTCTAAAAACTGTTTCCTGTAAAATTCGCAAAAAATGACTTACTTCTTCCCTTGAGCCCTTCAACTGCAATAATCATTTTACGTTGAAGTAAAGGTGTTAATGTAAAACATGTTTGAATGTGACTTGTGTCTTTGTGAATACATATGTTGTTTAAGTGTTGTAATTTAGCAGTAACATTCCATCCCTTTCTGTTTTGTATGCAAATGCCACAATTCTGCTTAGTTCAGCTAAAGAACCAGTAAATGCACTAGCTCGGCTTGAAAACTCATCGAACTTGCTAAGATTTGGTTGTCTGCAAATAATCTTAAAATTAATGAAGACAAGACAGAACATAAATTATAATCGTCCCGCTTAACCACATTCTATTGGAAAGGAAACATTAGAGTAAAATTACAGTTAAATTGTTGGGTATTCGTTTAGACAGTAAGCTTACTTGGGCATCTAGTATTCAATCTTTTCATATCAAGGGTAATTTATCTTTAATGAAAATCAAAGCAATTTGTTAACTTGGAAGTGAGCCTTATGGCATATTATGGTTTATTCCATTCAGTGCTGGTGTATAGGGTACGACTCTAAGGCAATTCAGGTCCTCCAGGGAGAGTTTTTATGATACAAAACAAAGCTATAATTTTTGGGTTATAAAATAAACAATCCTATAGACCCGGACTTATTGAACTCGGGATTATGACTTTGTATATATTGTAATTTAATTCATGTAAAACGAAATCTATTACAATTTGATAACCAGTATGTGAAACATGGTCACAATAGTAGAAATAAATGTGAAATTATATCTCCTAATGCATAATTCAAGCTCATAAGAGTTATTATTACCAGCAGAATATACTATTCTATAAACTGCCTCTGTATTGAAGCACTTTAAATGTAAAAACTTCAAAACTGTTATTAAAAAATGGCTTAAGCAATAAGTTTCTATTCTGAGGAGGATGCATGAATTGTAATTTACTTGATATAAACTTGTAATGTGATGTAATGTAAATATCTTTATTTAAGTAGGAATGTAGCTTATCGTATTCTGTTTAACGGCAAATAAAGCTGTTATTATTATTAAGTAGTAATACGTAATTTTGACTCGCGACAGCGTGGGACGTCAGACCGCTTTTATTAGGTGCAGCTTGACTACATATTATAAACATTATTTACAGAATAATGTTTTTGAGCGTAGCTGACTTTTATTTTATTATTACAGAAATTCATGATTTTTAAAGGATTTTAATATTTTTAGATGGGAAAGTAGGAGGGGAAGGAGGTTTGGGATTTTGTAAATATGTTTTCTAAGGTCCTCCTTGACTGTGGATAACTGTCCCGAGACAGACACACTTTCTGTTTGTAAAGGCCCCTATATTTTGACTGTTATTTTAAGTTCCCAGAGACGTTTACTTCATGTGCAAAAGCTCTAAATGCATATGAAGTATACTTTTTGCCTACTGTTTTTGAAAAATGAGAAAACACGTTCAGTGTATAGGACAAAGGTAAACAAAGAAGGCTCTGAACTAATAATACCTTATTTAACTTTTATTGACTCACTTCCAGTGAACTGAAAGTAGGTTCGTCTCTTTTTACTTTAGTTTTCTTCTCTTGCCCTCCATCTTTTATTGACACCTGGTCCATGTATCCTGGACTGTTCTTATCAACTGGTACAATTGTGAGCTGCGTTTCCTGTGTTGACAGTAAATGATACAGAAGGCTAACAGTGGTTGACATAGTATTTTCTTTCACAAGATTGTTAGCCCTGTTTTTGTCACTAAGTTTCTCTGAAGTGTAGTCATTATATGTAATGTAATGGGAGTCAGGTTTCATTGATGTTTTAACAAAATCTTCTCCAGAAATTTCATTATAAGAATTTGTGCTTGGATTGTATTCTGTGGCAATAATATAATAACCGTACGAAGGTAGGAATTTTGGAAAACATATTATTAACAATGAAATTCGCAGTATCATTTTAATATTAATTTTGGAAAATTATTTTAGAATTTAGTCATGTTTCTTCACAGTAATTTATTTAATTCTTAATATAAAACATAATAAATAAGGTTACTATGGAAACGGCATGGAAAGAGTTACAAATTGCAGTATAAAACAAGCACCATAAAATAAAATAATATCGTTAGACACATGCATTGAAAACATAGCAGGTAACCTGTGCATTGTATACAGTTTTTTCTTCAGTATTTAATCCAAACAAAACGGTCGTCTGGTAAACAGAAAAAAATGTGAAAAGTGAAATTAGTTAACCGAACAATAAACTGGACAGTGAGTGACGAACGCAATCTTTAGTTTTTCATCTAGTTTTAATCTCAATCGTGTTTAGTTTAGTTCCAAACTTGTCATTTGGTATTTCTAAAATAAACAATCAAACCTTTTTAAAGTTAAATAATATTGAGTTTATATCAGAATTTGAGAAAAATAATCAATCGATTTCCTTTATTTGTTTTAAATAGCTGTTACATATACTTTTTAACGTCAACTATCTAAAAAAAACGATCGCTTTAGAAAATTATTCACGAAAATGTACGAAACATTTTTAAAGAAGTAGGAAATGATTTTATGTTTTTCTCAAATTGGGTACATAACACCAATTACCATGCAAAACTTCAACTCCATATCATTTATCGTTAAAAGAAAGGGGGTTTAAGATAAAATTATATACACAATTTATCGTAATTTGTAACTAACTCCGTCTGTGATTTATTTGTTATTTCATTATTTACCTGTTCCGTAGCTTATGTTCCATCATCAGGTTTTTGGCCAAAACAATTTGTTTACTATCAAAACACTAAAAACACAAACCCCGTGGCATCATGTATGTTGTGTATTTTTAGAGTTTTTATGTTAAACGATTGCTTTTGATCTAAGATTCTGAAGATAGGACGTAAGTTACGAAACGGATTAAGTATATTCAAACGAATTCTTTACTATGATACTTGTACTCGAAAATGAATTCAAAGATTTTTTTTTATAACATAACAGCTTTTTATAGTACATGTTCATATGAACCGTTTTACTTTTTTGTCCAAAGAACCGTAACGTTAAGTTTTGGAAAGATTTAAAAAACATTTTGTATAGTGCAGGTGACCTACGCAATATAACTGAATGAGTGTTCTGGCAACATATTCATATTTAATGAACCAACGAAGATCTCAGCACATTTAATTGTGTGTAGTAACGAAATAGTCTCATACACCTTATATTGCATCGAATTTTGAAGTTAATATTTTGTAATTTGCAGGAAATCGTTCATGAACACCTAAATTATAATTGGTTGATGACAAAAATGGTAAATTATGTAAACGAAAAACATGATTTCACCTGAGTCATTTGAAAAAGTAAAACTTTGGGATGACATGTTTCATCTACTAATTTATACATTGGAACTTTCTGCAAATTTAAATATCATGTGGAAATGGCAGAAATAAAAAATGAGAACCCAATTAGTAAAAACTTAAATGTGTACAAGCGATATTGTAGTCAAACTCACACGACTAGTGCAAATTCATTGGCCAGTAATTTCACTCTAGTGGCATGCACACCCTCAAGGTTATATAGCGATGTATATACAGAGTGTGTTTTTTTTTTAAATGGGCCACCATTGTTAAATTGTAAATTATAAATCTGATAGCAAACTTTAAATGGGCAACCTTTCCTTGTTTTTGATGCTATTTTCCAATATGGCGGTCAACTTTAAAATTTCTTATGGTACACCCTATATTTTATGATGATTTTGGATTTACAAGTTATTTTAAGATGTTTTTGTTTTTTCTGTTTTTTATACGACACACGTTTGGTGTTTTTAAAACTCTGTATACTTCTGTATCTTTTAAATGGTTAGTCGTATCGATAAAACACCATGAACAAAAAGTCATAAAATAACTTGTAAAATATAAAACCTTCATAAAATATATGCTGTTCTATAAGAAATTTGATGCCATATTGAAAAATGGTGGCCATTTACAAATATTTTAACTACATATTTTTTAATTTCTTAAAAACAAGGAAAGGTTCCCCTTTTAAAATGTATTTATAGATAAAACAAAAATTCTGATAATAACTTTATAGACTTTTTATAAAATATTATTCTGAGGTTCCTTGAGTCGAATACAGTTTTCTGGAAATATATCATTAAAAAATCTCTATTCAGATTTTGAACACCATTCTTCTTTTTAAACTTGACAGACGTTTTCGAGATTTTTGGATTAATTCGTGGCTACTTTTGATAGTACTCGAGTCTGTATGCTCAAATTAATTTTCTTAATACTTACCAAAATTAAATCATGTACATGATATGTTAATACTCGTATCTGTCTACTAAAAACTCTCACTCTGAAGTCAAATAGTGGCCAAATTACCTAATCGATATTAAAGGTAAAGGTGAATTCTTTTCACGTCGCTATTTTAGAGTTATTGATCTAACTGATTCGCTAATGTAAAACTATAATGAAAACGGACAGTCTGAAGTGAGAAGAAGTGCCGCGTTGGGTTGTAAGTTGTAAGATCATTATAAAAACTACCATTCACACCCTTTTTTGAAACTAATATTATAAACAGTCAGGGTTAGTTTGTCCTCACGTCGATATTTTAGAGTTATTGATCTAACTGAGGCGCTAATGTGAAACTATAATGAAAACGGACAGGCTGAAGTGAGACCAAGTGCCGAATTAAGTTGTAAGTTGTAAGATAACTTTAGAAACTACCATTCACACCCTTTTTTAAAACTAATATTATAAACAGTCAGGGTTAGTTTGTCCTCACGTCGCTATTTTAGAGTTATTGATCTAACAGAGGCGCTAATTTAAAACTATAATGAAAACGGACAGTCTGAAGTTAGACGAAGTGCCGCGTTGGGTTGTGGGTTGTAAGACAATTTTAGAAACTACCATT
>JAGFPH010002601.1:21424-34990 GCA_018207615.1 Philaenus spumarius | reverse complement strand
AATTGAGTAAAGAAAAATATGTCTCCGAAGTCACAGATATCCGTTAGAATCTGATATCTCCGCATGTAACAATTGTCAATATCACGTTCATTTAATTTCTAAACAATATATAATTAATTTACAAGTAAAAATGCACACAATTAATGATCAGAGAATACACAATACAAACATGTTTAATACGGTCACATTAAAGTATGAACTGAACAAGACATCAAACAAGTATAGCCGAGTCAGATCAGAACCCAATCCACTTTAAAGCAATACGTCGACTCGTGGCCCACTAGCTGATTTGTACAGTGCAAAGTTTTGGAAGTAAAACCTTTTGGGTCTTATTTGGCCCCACCATACTACTTAATGGTTAAAGTATAAAATTGTTATTTATTGAGACTAAATGTTTTTCTGCTCATTTATTTTAGTACGGATTTGTTGTTGATAAAATGAAAAAAAGTTATTACCCTATGAAAATACGGACTACTACTCCAAGACGCCGAGAAGCGGATTTCGTAACCGAATTGTTTCGATACATGGCGACATTAGTCGATGATAACGAATATGCTCTTATGAGGAGAAGAATGGGAGTAACAGAACCTGTGAGTGAGGAAGAAACAACAATCCATTTACAACGTTCAGTTTTTACTGATCAATCGGAAACACAACATGCACCAGTTAATACCCCTGGTGGCGAATTTAAGAAACTTACACGATTCCCTCTAGCAAGTACAGAAGCTTCTGAGGCTGAGGTTCTGCGTAAAAGCGCTGTAGTCGCTTACTTTCCGGCCAACAATGTGTCTGGAGATTGGAAAAAGAAATTTTGCACGTGGGAAAATAATATTCTACAATGTAATGATTCAATTGAAAAACCTATAATTAAAGTTGACGCAATGTTTTTGGACAACAAATCTTCCGTTAGAGGAACTAAATTCAAATCTTCTTTAGGTAATCTCCCTATATTAATATCTATCCTGCTTAATAAGACTCATCCTCAAAGTAACCTGGATGAGAAGGGTACATTTCCAGAGAGGCGGTTCCTGGGAGAGGATCGTTCAGAAGACGTACGAGGTCAAAAGAAGGAAGGTTCCCGTTATCAGTTCGGGACTCTTTATGATGACTACGAAATTTGTGACATTATTGGTAGAAGCAGTTTATTAGGGTATGATAAAATAATGTATTTTGTATCACCATTAATCGTATTGTTGTGTTATCAATAAAATAACTTATTAAGTCAAAAATATAGAATCTATATCTTTTAAGAAATCATTGTTTCATTTTGCACGAGTTTGTTAAACACTTCTTGACGCTATTGCTACATTAGCCCCATGCTACATTAGGAAGAACCAAATTAATTTATTCGAATGTGACTAACAATTGAGACGACCACAACAACAATATCAATAAACGTTTTAATGTAAGAATCAAGACTTAAAAATTGGATAAAATCTTTTACCAATTGTATTAAATGCTCTATATCAGTATTACATAAAGATTTAACACTTCAAAAAAATTTACTTATCTTTAAAATAATATGTGTAAAACACTTAAAACATAATACAAAAATCCTGCTAAATTTGTTTGAAAACACTCATAATTTCGCTCATATGCAAGATATGTCATCAATTATTTAAATTTGTTGGAATTGTTTTAACCATTATCTTGGAAAGTATTAACATTTAATATCAAATTTTATTTTGTATATTTGAAAATAAGTTTAGTTAGAAAAAATGTGTGTAATTAAAGTTAATGAAGAACCAATTTTTACTTTCTCACTATATTATAGAAAGTATAGTGTTCGTAAAAAAATTGATGTTGAGATTTTTGTGGAAATATCCGTTTTGGGACCCCCTGAGTCCAAAAAAAGTGGTTTTTACAAAATGTCTTTCTGTATGTCTGTATGTATACAAAGCTAGAGCGAAAACTATTCGATCGATTTCAAACAAATTTGCACCAGACATGTCAAGTTAGTAGGCCTGTATAGATGCACGAAAAACGGTTTTGAATAATTTTGAAAAACAAACCCCTTTTTGGCAAAAAAAACCCAAAAAAATCAGGTATTATTTTTTTATATAAAAAAAACGGCTTTAACGATTTTTATAAAATTTTGCTTATTTGTAGCCTTTAATGTAGCCTACCATACGCAAAAAACCGCATCTTTCTGAAAATTATCGTTTAGCTAATAATAATAACTGATTTTGGGGGTTTTGGCCATAAAGGGGGTTATTTTTCAAAAATTTTTAAAATCTTTTTTCGTGCATCTATACAGGCGCCTAATTGACGTGTTTTTTGCAAATTTGTCCGAAATCGATGGAATAGTTTTCTCTCTAGCTAATAATAGTAATATTTATTTGTTAATCTCCTACTTTAATATCACCTCTCCTACCCCACCTACAATTATGAAGTCTCAATGAATCTGTTTAATAATTTAAATCTGTTTGTGAGAAAGTATGTGCCAGTTCCTGGTACCGTTTATTATATTTGTGTTTAACATACGGTTTCAAAGATATGATAATCTAGTTTCAAATGACGCCTGATGATTACTTAGGCTGTAGTACGATTTACTCCGTTCGATGACGGGAAACATAAGCTATTATACTGAAACTTATATTACCACCAGCCGTGGTAAATTGTAACAATAAAAAGACCCCAGTTCCAAGTTATTCCGCCCGAAACAATTTTAGTCATTTGACGCTTGATATTGGACTACAGGCCAGTAATACCAGAGACCGAAAAAATAAAATTGAAGGTAGGCCTGGATAACAATGTTCAAAAGTAAATTTTTTTTAAAATAGTTAATAACTCTTAATAATATCTTTTATTTTATTGTAATTTAAAATTCAAAGTATAAGTGTATTCGGTCGCAGTTTAAGTTAAGTGTTTTATTGATAAAGCGTGTAAATGTTGCTGGTAATTATTATAAAAATTAAATTATTTCTATAAATATTATTATAATATAATTTTGCAGAAGACTCGGCTTAATCTACAACTTTATTAAATTACCCATGAATTAGTATATTGATTTAAAAACTTACATCAATCAATGTTTGAAGGTTTAACAATGCAATAAGAGAAATTATTAAATTTGTCTTTCTTCTGACCCTTAACACGGGCTAAGATAGTTACAACAGATAGATTAATTATTATTAATTGCAAAGCATATACAAGAATGTTTAGTCTTTAAGCAATACCCTTTAAACCGGAATTACAATAAAGTTAAATCGTTTTCTGGCTTGTCTCGGCCAAAATGTCGCCTCCATACAAACCTTTTGTTTTATTGGGGTTTTCCACACGGATACAAATGTCAGAGTTGTACATTATTTAATAATTTATTGGAATCGTTACTCAGAAGCAACTTGAATGTTAAAACAACTTTTCATTTGGAATGTCGAGCAATCATTTAAACTAAGTAATGTTCATACAAAACTTGAAAAGTGATGATTAACTTTTATTTCACTGTTCCAGAATCAAAAACATTGTACCCATGTAAATATATATTCGACCTGTAACATAAAATATTATTTTATCGTTCTGCTATATAAACTGATGTTTTTAATGCAAGCTTTGCGTCAGTAAAGTGACTATTTATTGTAGTCATTCACTAATTGCTCAATAAGTCAGCTGATTCAATAACCAGCTGCCATATTTATGATACTATTACCAAAATGTATTGTAAATTGTAAGTAAACAATGCATAGCTGTGCTTTAAAATTACAACTGCTGTACCTTCAAAAGGTACCCTGTGGTTACATTATGGTGATGACAATTCAGAAAACAAAATCCCTACTATTGTTCATAATTTTTACATTCCTAAAAACTTTTAATAGGAATTTTACGGAAATCATGATTGATTAGGACATATTCACTTGGATCTAAGATGGGTTGTAGTGGTAGCTGTGACCTGTCTACATAATGTAAAAGACATGATCAAAATAGACAAGACACATGCCCAACATTTGTCCACAAAATCCCAAATTTTGTCCATAATTACATTTTTTCAACTTTTTAACAGGAATTTAAAATATTTTCGGAAAAAAGGTAGTTTAAAATATTCTCTAAAACGTCCTCTACATGTTAATGACAGTTTCGTCAAATCGGTTCAGTCATACCAGAGATTATCCCGGCCAAACGAACAGACAGACAAAAATTTACAAATATGTGTTCAGCCACCATAAAAAAAAGTTCTTTAACAAATGAATGAATCGTTTGTTTTCAGTCGGTTATTTCCATCACAATTATTAATACTCTTATTTTGAAACCTAACTGTACGTTATCATACACTTTCAGGGGGACATTAACTTCAAACCCTCTGTATTTGATATTTTTGTATTAAGTTAATTAAGTTTGTGGTAATATATTCCAATGTGTATGCACTAAGCTTTTTATTCATTAAAGGTACATCGATAACGTGTATGATTGACGGTAGATGACAAATATAACAGTAGTTTCAAAATACTTAAAAAAAAAGAATTGTTCAGGTTTTTTAATAACGTAAGGAGTTTAGTAATATAATGGTTTGGGCGGGTAAGAACAGTCCAACGTCTACGGTTATAATGGACAACAATTCCGTTTTTGTTGGTTTTTAATGCCGTGTATGCTTTTCAAAAAGTTCGCCCCCTTAAGAAAGAGTGAAGGGACACGAGGCGCAATCAATACGGTTCTGCTGCAATATACCAGTGCAGAATAACGGCGCATTCGCAATAAGTAACAATTTTATACATACACATAACATTAAGTGAAGTTTTTAATATTGGTATACGTGAGGAACATACATCAAATCATACAAAAAAATACTTACGAAGTGTTCGGCTTGAGTCTGTTAGGAAAGTAAAAGAAAAATGTCTGGTAACTTTGTTATCCTTAAAAATGTTGTAAGGTGTGGTCATATATTTAAAATAACTGTGTGTAACATTTAAACCAGTTTTGTATTAGTTTCCTTTAATATAAAATTGAAGGTGTAACTTAAAATGTTTAAAACTATTTCTCATACTATCAGGTTCGATAGATTATCAAGGACACTTGAGTTTGAGGTAATGAAAAATGAGTACTTACTGGCACGTGTCTTATTTACTTTTGTTGTCTCCTTTTATTAAGTTTTAATCGCTTTTTAATTACATAATTTGAAGTAAAATATAAGGTAGATAAAAAATGTGGTCTTTTCATAGAAGTTTGACGTAGAAAGTTTGAGTGACAGAGGTGGTGAAATAAAGTGAGGCATTTGCAACCCTTCCTGAACGTTAGAGACACTCAAATACTTTTCAAATATAACCAAATAATCTAATTTGGTAAGAATAGTAAAATAACCAAATATTCAATCAACACAATATAATTTGTATTCTTGACTGTAAAGATAAATTATAAATTTCTAAACATTAGTGAATACATTGATAAATAAATAATTTGACTACGCATCTGAACCGCTGACGTGAGTTAAGTGAATTTATAAAATTAAGTTTATAGGCTACGTTTTAGGGTTTCAACAAACTATTTGATAAATTTCCCTACTCACAAAGGCGCTGAATAGCTGCCTACGTACGAAATGTATTAGTAGAATTTGTTGCCCCTCAGCCTCCAGCTACGGCTACGCGCTACTTCGTTCTGCTCGCAGCTGAAAACCGATTTTGGAGTGTCACCTTGACCTTGCGGACTCGGATGTCAGATCCTCGCTTCGCTTCGCTAGCATAGGTCACTAGAATTTATGGTATTTTACGTTTTGATCGATTTTGGGTTAACAAGACGGCTAAAAGGTGCTCATTGACCATTCCCGGTCTTAGGTCTCACCATAAAAGTCAATGCAATCGCTCAGCTTTCCTATGGGGAAATTCGCTAATAAAGCTTTTTAAACAGTTAGAGCCAGCATTAACTATGGTAATTTTCGTTCTTCTATTATGTTGCTGTAATTCAAATAATAACATTCATTATTATATATTTCTACGCTCACTAATATTTCTAGGCTACCTTCCATTTATTATAATCCCAACAACATCAATATATTTGTAACTTTGTAAGTCGACAAACGTGAATTTCACTAAATAAAAACACATGTATATCAATAGCGATGAATAAAATACAAACTTATATGGACAGAACAGTTAATATGGGTAAATTAGTGAAGGTATAAAATTAAAAAACAACATAACATAAAAGACATAACATAGCACTACATATCATTAAAAAAGACATATAACACAAAAACAAAATAAAAGCAATCAAGCAGAGAATGGGTTTGCAGGAGTTATCTTTAAAAAAGATACGCATTTGTACATAATACAAAACATACAAATCATAACCTTGATACAAAACACTAACAAAAAAGCACCAAACTTTAACACATTGTGTCCCAGATCTGAAAAAAACAATGTTTTCCTCCAGCCTAATCAAAATCGTCAAAACTACTTAAAACCCCAAGTCATTTTTTGTATGTAATTAAACTCAAAATAATGTGGAAACACTTTATAGTTCAGTTTTGGAATAATGTTTGAGTTATGATGTACTTTGTGGTGTTAAACTTGGTGTTAAACGTGACGTACACATGGGCCTGGAGTCAAATTTGCTCCTAATATTCTTACGTGTACACAGAATTGTACACATATATAGATTTGTTCAGTAACCATATATATAGTTGTTGGTTAACCATACCATATTAAAAGACGTAGTAAACGAAGTAAATTAATAAAACACAGTATAAACTAAAAACTGTTTTATTCTTACAACCTTCATCACTCGTGTCTGTCATAAATGATAGTTCGCTGGATGGTAAATACATAAGGATTTTTTAATAATTTTTATTTATATTAATTAATTAATTATTCAAAAGATTTATGTTTAAAGCCTTAAAGATTAATGTTCAACAGATTAAGAGCATTTGTAAGCACAGATCTCATACTATCCTTTGTAACAAATAGCTGACAATTTTGATTGATCTAGAAACAGGTTTTTACAAACTCATTGTGAATGTTTATTAAAACACTATATTTCATATTTATCTTATATCTTATGTCATGTAGTAATGCAGCCTTCTTAATGAGACATTACTGAAGAGTACTCACGGGTCGATTGGAAAGTATGCTGTGTACACTTAAGTTTACTCAGGATCAGATAGGAAATTTTCCTGGGTACACTTAAATGAACATGTGTACATCTGTCTTAACATGTTTTAATACTTCAAATATTAGATGAACCAATAATTAATTGTGCTTTCTAAAATTGAATCATATCTATAAATTGTAGGCTACCTCCAATAATCAGCAATAGGTATCCATTTTGTCCATTTAACATTCTCTATATTTCAGTTACAGCTTCCTTTATTTAAAATCTTGAGTCTAAATTGACTTAACATTGGACAGACAGCAGTGAAGTGACAGTTTTTGAGCATGTATTGTGTACAAGTAACAGATTTTTAAATCAGTTGTGAAAGAGTAGCTACACAAATTTCTTAACTCCGCCACCAATTAAATTGCAGACATACAATGGTAATAACTTATTTAAATACTATTGATAAACATCTTCAATGGCTTAATAATGAGAAAAACAGAACAGGAACTTATCATCGAAAACAAACAAAATAATTCGACCATGCAACTGAACCGCTGACATAAGTTGAGTGAATTTTTAACATTAAGTTTATATATTTTATAATTTCAACCAACTATTTGGGAAATTTGCCTACTCACCTATTGTGAGAAATATAGGTAGTAGAATTTGTTTTCACCTAAGCCTTTTTTTAAGCCTGCAGCTTCGATTCACGTGCTCCTTCGTTCCATTCGCAGTGGAAAAACTCGCTTTGCGTGTTTGTACCTTGACATTGTGACTTCGGGTTATGGACTGCTTCGCTTCGCTCGCAGCGTATAAACTCGGCCGTCGGCCTCGGATCAGAAGAGCCCATTCGGTAAAATCCCCTACCTGGGTTTGAACCGGGTACTCTTACTGCATTTTACGTTTTGATGGATTTTGGGGGAACTAACCAAGTGAGGTTTAAAATCGGTTTTTGGCTAACCTACTCGACTTACGAGAGTCAACGTGCATACCAAATTTGGACTAAATAGGACTTAAAATGCAGCCTTTAGAGTGTGAACAAATATAAAAAATGTTTAATGTCACCCTCAAAACGTGTTCTGGGAACCATGATCGGTGTTAATTTACTATTCCCGGCCTTAAGGGTCACTAGCTCATCTTATTTGTCTTCCTCCTTGTGTGTGCTAAGGGAGGAATGACATTAGGTTAGGTACCTTATTTTGGTCACTCCTTGCAATAAGGTTAGATTGTACCAAATCTCGCTCATAAAAAGTTTTAGATAATATTTTGAAGGTTTACAATAACTTTAAAAGTATTTTATACTGAGGAAACGTAAGAAGTTATAATTGTTTGCGTTCTTCAACCTCTATTTTTGTTTAAACCTTACTAATGGTTGAAGTTTTACAAAAATTCTGACGAAAGATCTCGATACTATTTTTAAGATTTACAATAATTTTGGGGCTGTTCGGTATTTCGTCTACTAAAGAGATAATTAATTTTGTGTGTAGTTACACCTCATTTTAGCCACCCTTTGCAGTAAAGGGTGTGTCAAAAAATGACCCGTACAAAAGTTTTAGGTAATATTCAGGATCTTTACAATATGTTTGGTCGAACTTCATGAATTACCTTCTGAGGGAGTTATGCGTATACATATTTGTTTGCTCCTACCCTCCAGTTCTTACCATTGCTTGAGCTAATGGTTGGTGTTTTCAAACATCAGTTTAAAATATGTTTCGGCAATACTCCAAACGGGAGCAACATTTTTCTTATAAGGGACTTATAGCGATTTTCTGTTTCTTCCAAAAAAACTTTCCATTTCTACTACTTTGGTTCAATTTTGACTATTAACGATCTCGATCGAGAATTTCCATATCTATAATATAATATACTAGCTGAAAACCCGTGCTTCGCTACAGGGAATTTGTTTTTTGCTACGTCATAATCACTATGATTCATAATTAATTGTAGTACTTTTCTCTCATTTTCTTTCATCTATTATTTCACGAAAATGAATTATAACATGTATTTTTAATTTGTTTGGTACTTATTGTTCACTGGTTGCCCGTAAATCGTAAATGTATGTGTGTTGAATAAATTAAATCAATAAAAAAAAATAAAAAATCAGAGTGAAGAGCGTGTTCTTTTTCAACCACTAAATCTACAGACTGGTAAATCACAGTCTTAGATGGATGTTTACAGATCACCCAGATACGTCTTTAATATGCAAATGCATAGATCGGGTTGGTTTTGATCATCTTACGTTCAAAATATTTTCATAAAATTAAAAGTGCCAAATTTCAGCTCTCTATATTTAAGGAAATAATGTCAATTAATATTTATTGTTTTTAGGGGTCGTTATTACTTTTTCAATCCTTAGCAGCACGTAACAAAATGTAAAACTGGTTTTATTTTTTATATGTATCTTGTAAGAAATAAATGTACAAAATTTCAGCTCTCTAGCTTCAAGGAAAGTATAAAAATAAAATTAATATTTATTATTTTTAGGGGTTGATATCACATTTTCACCTCTAGCAGTACGTAATAAAATGTAAAACTCATTTACTTTATATATGTGTTTTGTAAGAAATAAATGTGCAAAATTTCCGCTTTAAGGAAAGTAAAAAAACAACATTTAATGTTTTAGGGGATGTTTCAACCCTGAAAGGCTAAATATTTTAAAATCCTATCTTAGTGCGCCTCTAGCGCCTATGAGCAGTATGTGTACCAAAATTCATGTTCCTTGGCGGTATTAAATTAATATTTACAGTTATAGGGGTTGTTACTAAATGTTCACCCTTAGCAGAACGTGATTAAATGTAAAACTGGTTTATTCTTGTATATGTATCTTGTAAGAAATAAATGTTCAAAATTTCAGCTTTCTAGCTTTAAGCAAAGTATAAAAATTAATATTTATTGTTCAAGGGGTTGTTACTACATTTCCACCCCTTAATAGAACTTAATAAAATTTGAAACTGGTTTATTTATCAGTGTGTTGTGTATATTGTAAGAAATATTTACAAAATTTCAGCTCTCTAGCTTTAAAGAAAGTATACAGATTATATTTATTGTTTTTAGGGGTTGTATCACATTTTCACCCCTAGTAGCATGTAACGAAATGTAAAACTGGTTTACTCTTTATGTGTATCGTGTAAGAAATAAATGTACAACAATTTCAGCTTTCTAGCTTTAAGGAAAGTATAACAAACCCTATTTATTGTTTAGGGGTTGTTTCAACCATTAAATGGAAAATATTTTAAAATCCTTTTTTTGGCGCTCCTCTAACGCCTATAAGCAACATGTGTACCAAATTTCACGTTCCTAGGCGGTATGGTGTTTGACATATGTAACAAACAATATTTATTGTTTTAGGGGTTGTTTCAACCCTTAAAAGATAAATATTTTAAAATCCCTTCTTAGTGCGCCTTTAGCACCTATGAGCAATTTGTGGATAAATTTCACGTTCCTAATCGGTATTTAAATAATATTTATAATTTTATTGGTTGTTAATCCATTTTTACTTAGCAGAACGTGACAAAATGTAAAACTGGTTTATTTTTTTTATATGTATCCTTTAAGAAATAAATGTAAAAAATTTCAGCCTTCTAGCTTTAAGGAAATTATAGCAAACAGTATTTATTGTTTTAGGGGTTGTTTCAACCCCATAAAGGAAAAGTATTTTAAAATTCTTTCTTAGTTCGCCTCTAGCTCATATGAGCAATATGCGTACCAAATTTCACGTTCCTAGGCTGTATTCAATTAATATTTATAGTTTTAGGGGTTGTTATTAAATTTTCACCCTTTAGCAGAACGTCACAAAATTTAAAACAGGTTTACTTTTTATATGTATCGTGTAAGAAATAAATGTACAAAATTTTAGTTTTCTGGCTTAAAGGAAATTATAACAAACAATCCTTTTTATAGGATGTTTCAACCCTTAAATTTCAAATATTATAAAATTATTTCTTAGTGTGCCTCTAGCTCTTATGAGCAATATGCGTCCCAAATTTCACGTTCCTAGGAGGTAGGACGTTTGAGATATATTATAACAAATTTTGTTTATTGTTTTAGGGGTTGTTTCAATTCTTAAAGGCCAATTATTTAAAAATTCTTTCTTAGTTCGCCCCTTGCTCCTGTGGCAAGTACATGTACCAAATTTCACATTCCTAGCAGGTAAGGTTTTTGAGATATATAACAAACCATATTTATTGTTTTTGGGGTTGTTTCAACCCTTACAGGCCAAATATTTTAAAATCCGTTCTTATTGTGTCTCTAGTGCCCATGAGCAATATGTGTACCAAATTTCACGTTCCTAAGAGGTAAGGTTTTTGAGATATATAACAAACAATATTTATTGATTTAGGGGTTGTTACAACCCTTACAGGCAAATATTTTTAAATCCGTTATTCGTGTGCCTCTAGTGCCTATGAGCAATATTTGTACCAAATTTAAAGTTCCTAGGTGGTATGGTTTTTGAGAAACTGTGATCAGTCAAAACTACCCCTAAACCCCCAAAACTACCCCTAAAAATTTGAATATCAAAATTAAATTTCTTTAGTTTTCCTATTTACATCACAAAGTATACACTTGCAACATTTCATCTCCCTAGTTTCATAGGAAGTGGAGAATTAGTGATGATGAGTGAGTGAGTGAGTGAGGGCTTTGCCTTTTATATGTATAGATAGATTTATATAAAATCGAAAACCAATCACTCACTGACCGACTGATCACAGTATCACAAAAACCATACCACCTAGGATCGTGCAATTTAGTACACATATTGCTGGTAGGATTTAGAGGGGCGCTATAGTTTTGATTTCAATAAAGCCCTAGAACATACGGCGCATAACATTTTCCGCAAACAAGGTTACCACCTGGCTTATAGGACCTATAATAGTTTAGAAAAAGTTTTAAAACCACCAAAAACAAGAGAACCGGACCATTTCAACAGCAGTGGGGTATATCAATTAACATGCAACGAGTGCCCAAAAACGTACATAGGCCAAACTGGACGCACGTTTAAAACCCGCTTCAGAGAGCACGTTTCGTCCTCTAAGCGATCCGCCACCTACAAGACGGACTCCAAATACACCGAACATTTGATTGACACAAACCATAGTTACACAGATATTGTCACAAATTTAAAAATATTACACCGATGTAACAAAGGCCCATTAATGAATGCATTGGAGGAGTTCCACATTTATAAAGTGCAAAAACGTAATCCCGACCATTTACTGAACAATAAATTAAAATTTCAATCCCATACCATTTTTGATTTGATTGCCAAAATAGAAACCATTCCTTTGATTCACGATGTATAGATTGTGTACACACCCCCACTCAATAACGGAGACCCTGATCTGGTGACTATTCATTATTGACCATCGAGTGCTTTAATCTAATGCTTCGTGAACGGTTACCGGCAACGAGCGTCGCCCGTATATGTATATAGTTTTAAATGTGAACTCGTTTTGTGTTGTTTAAGTGTTTTATTGTGTGTTTATGTATATTTGAGAATGACTGAATGAGAGTCGAAACGCGTCATATAAAGTAGTAATAGACTACTTTTCATAAACATAAGGATTGTTCGGCAGTATCACCTCACAAACAAGGTAAATTAATTAGTAATTAAGTTATATTTTTTGTAAAGCTAGAAATCTGAAATTTTGTACGTACATTTATTTCTTACATAACACATATATAAAACGTAAATGAGTTTTACATTTGGTTACGTGCTGCTAGGGGTGAAACTGTAATAAGAACCCCTAAACAGAAAATATTAATTGGTATTCTTTCCTTACAGCTTGAGAGCTGACATTTTTCACTTATTAATTTTATGAAAATGTTTTAGGCATAAGCTGATCAAAACTATTCAAATCTATGCATTGGTACATTAAAGACGTACCTGGGTGATCTGCGAACATCCAGCTAAGACCGTGATTTACCAGTGTGTAGATTTAGCGGTTAAAAAAAAGACGCTTTTCAGTCTGAATTTTTACTTTCTCACTCTATACTATAGTAAAGAGAAAGTATAGTGATCGCAAAAAAAATCGATGTTGAGATTTTTGTGGAAATATCCGTTTTGGCACCCCCTGAGTCCAAAAAAGTGGTTTTTACAAAATGTCTGTCTGTATGTATGTCTGTATGTCTGTATGTCTGTCTGTATGTCTGTATGTCTGTATGCCTGTATGTCTGTATGTAGACAAAGCTAGAGAGAAAACTATTCGATCGATTTCAACTAAATTTGCACCAGACATGTCCAGTACGCCTGTATAGATGCACGAAAAAGGGTTTTGAACAATTTTGAAAAACAACCCCCTTTTTGGCTAAAAAACCCCCAAAAAATCAGTTATTATGTTTTTATAAAAAAACGGCTCTAACGATTTTGATAAAATTTGGCTAATTTGTAGCCTTTAATGTCCCCTACCATATACAAAAACCCGCATCTTTCTAAAAATTCTCGTTTAGCTAATAATAATAATAATAACTGATTTTTGGGGGTTTTTTGGCCATAAAGGGGGTTGTTTTTCAAAATTTTTCAAAACCTTTTTTCGTGCATCTATA